>BQNB010014562.1:0-71557 GCA_026074375.1 Tanacetum coccineum
GACGATTGTATGGTCGCGAGACGGCACATGCATTGGTTGAGAAGAAAAGCAAAGCAAAAGATAAGTTTTATGGCAAGTTGATTCTAGATTTGGGTAATGAGGTGCGTTCTAGTGTGGAGCAAGGAACTGCTGCAATGGAAAAGTTGGTTGAAAAGCTCGGCAATGTTGAAGAAAAAGCTGAGTGTAAGAAACTAAAGAAGGAACTTGAAGAAGCAAGGTTGAGCAACACATTCCTTCATATGCAAAATGAAAGAGTTGAGAGAGATCTCTAATGGAATAGAGTTCAAGCTCATGAGTTCTATCAAGAGATGATTTGTAGGGGATTTATGTTTGAAGAAAGACCGAATGAAGCTATCAATGTTCCGATTTAAGATGAGAAGAGTCCTTTGTCTGAGCCGCAAGGATCTCCTTGTGATTCGTAGTAGTTTAGTTTCAATTGTAGTTTCTTTTATTGTGTAATCACTAAACTGAGTCCTTAATTAGTAGAATTGATGCTATTGGTTGTAACGATTTGTATTATTTCATGAAACAATGCAACTATGTATTAACTCTTTTGTGATGAAAAATGAATGACTATCTTTTGATCACTACTTAATGATGTGTGACTGTTGTTGTGATTGATTTGTCATTATACCATGTTATGAGTATATCATGTTATGCATGCTTATCAGATTGTTTTCGGTTTGACGTGACAAAATCATGCCTCCAAAGTCTGCACCTTTGACTTAAGCTGCTATTCGTCGAATGATCAAGGAAAGTGTCGATGCTGCTATCGTTGCTGAGCGGGCTAGACATGCGAATGTTGGAAATGATGCTATTGGATCTGGACCAGCTAGGGGTCAAGATGCCGCACCTGCTGCTCGTGAGTGCACTTTTGCTGGATTTATGAAGTGCAATCCTACTGCTTTTCATGGTACTGAAGGAGCTGTCAAATTATTAAGATGGTTCAAGAAAACTAAGAGTGTTTTTAGGATCAGCGAATGTGCAGAGGGCAAAAAGGTTAAGTTTGCTATTGTAATGTTGCAAGGACCTACATTGACTTGGTGGAATGCTAAGATTACAACCATGGGTTTGGAGACTGTGAACCAAATGCCTTGGACTGAGATGAAGCAACTAATGACTACAGAGTTTTGTCCAATAGAAGAAGTTCAACGAATGGAGCACGAACTGTGGAACTTGAAGGTCAAAGAGTATAACATTGTGGCTTATACTCAGAGGTTTAATGAGTTAGCATTGATGTATCCGAGAATGGTTGAGCCGGAAAGAGTGAAAGTTGATGCTTACATCTAGGGATTGACTGATAACATCAAAGGTGAAGTGACATCTTCTAAGCCTGCTAACCTGAACAAAGTCGGGCGTATGGCTCATAAGTGGATGGAACAGAAATCGCAAGCTAGAGATGAGAGAATTTTGGAAGGAAATAAGCGAAAGTGGGAGAGCTTTCAAAGCGGAAATAGTAGTGGTAAGGGCAATTATAGAGATAACTCACGTCAAACTTTGCAGAATAACCAAAAGCAAGGGAATGCGTGAGCTATGGTTACCGCTCCTACTGATGGAAAGGTGTCTTCTGGATCACTTCCTTTATGTGAACGTTATTTTACTCGCCATGTTGGTCTGTGTACTATCAAATGTCACAAGTGTGGAAAGATTGGGCATAAGGCAAGGTATTATAAGGAGAAGAATGTTGCCACGGGTGCAAATGATCTGCCCATTCCGACTTGTTATGACTGTGGTGAGCAAGGTCATACTAGGAATCGATGCCCAAGGAAGGTTAAACAAGAGGAAGTTGGAGAAGTTCGTGGTCGAGCTTATGCTATTAAGGACGCTGAGCTGAAGGGTCCGAATGTGGTTACTGGTACGTTTCTGCTCAATAACTGCTATGCTTTTGTTTTATTCAATTCGGGTTCCGATAGTAGTTTTGTGGATACTAGATTTAGTTCCATGCTTAATATCAATCCGGTTAAAATAAGAGCTAGTTATGAGGTAGAGTTAGATGATGAAAGGGTAGTTAGTACGAACACTGTTTTGAAAGGTTGCACTTTGAATTTAGTGAACCATATTTTTGAAATCGATCTTATGTCAATTGAGCTTGGTAAGTTTGACGTCATAATCAGTACGGATTGGCTTGTCAATCACGATGTTGTTATCGTCTGTGGCGAGATATTTGTTCATATACCGAACGGAAAAAAGATGTTGATAGTCGAAAGTGACAAGGGTGTGTCTTGATTAAAGGTCATATCTTATATTAAGGCCTGTAAGTACGTTGAACGAGGTTGTCATTTGTTTTTGGCACACGTGACGAAAAAGGAATCAAAGGAGAAATGATTGGAAGACGTTCCTGTAATTCGTGATTTTCCTGAGGTGTTTCTTGAGGAGTTGCCAGGACTACCACCGCCGAGGCAAGTAGAGTTTCGAATTGATCTAGTACCGAGGGCTGCACCTGTTGCACGTGCACCGTATAGATTGGCACCGTCTGATATGAGAGAGTTGTTTGTACAATTGCAAGAGCTGCTAAAGAAAGGATTTATTCATCCGAGTTCATCACCATGGGGAGCACCGGTGTTGTTTGTGAAAAAGAAAGATGGATCTTTTAGAATGTGTATAGATTATCGCGAGTTGAACAAGTTGACTATCAAAAATCGTTATCCTCTTCTGAGAATTAATGATTTATTTGATCAGCTGCAAGGTTCGAGCGTATATTTTAAGATCGATATGCGATCAGGATATCACCTGTTATGCATTAAAGAGGAAGACATTCTGATTACTGCATTTAGAACTCGGTATGGTCACTTTGAGTTCCAAGTGATGCTGTTCGGATTGACTAATGCGCTTGCTGTGTTTATGGATTTGGTGAACCGAGTATGCAAGCCATATCTTGATAAGTTCGTCATAGTGTTCATCGATGATATTTTGGTTTATTCTAAGGACGAAGAAGAGCATGGAAAGCATTTGAAGACTATTTTGGAGCTGCTGAAGAAAGAGAAATTGTATGCCAAGTTTTTGAAGTGTGATTTTTTTCTAGATTCGGTACAATTTATGGGTCATGTAATTGATCGTAGTGGTGTTCGTGTTGATCCTACCAAGATCGAAGCCATTAAGAGTTGGGCTGCACCGACGACGCCGACAGAGGTGAGGCAATTTCTTGGATTAGTCGGGTATTGTCGGAGGTTTCTTGAAGGGTTTTCTTTGATTTCTAAGCCACTAACAAAGTTGACACAGAAAAATAAGAAATACGAGTAGGGAGAAGAAGAAGAAGAAGAAGCTTTTCAAACGTTGAAGCAGAAGTTGTGTAGTGCACCGATCTTAGCATTGCCCAAAGGAACGGAAGATTTCATGGTGTATTGTGACCCATATCTTAAAGGTTATGGAGCCGTGTTGATGCAAAGAGAAAAAGTGATAGCGTATGCTTCTAGACAATTGAAGGTCCATGAAGAGAATTACACTACTCACGATTTGGTGTTAGGAGCAGTTGTTTTCGCTCTTAGATTATGGTGTTAGGAGCATTATTTGTATGGGACGAAGTGTGTGGTTTTCACCGATCACAAGAGCCTATGATATATTTTGAATCAAAAAAAGTTGAACTTGAGACAACGAAGGTGGATTGAGTTGCTGAGTGATTATGATTGTGAAATTCGGTATCATCCTGGAAAAGCAAATGTGGTGGCTGACACTTTAAGTCGGAAGGGAAGGGAAAAGCCATTGCGTGCTCGAGATTTGATGATGACTGTTCACAATGATTTATCGAAGCAGATTTGTGAAGCTCTGGAAGAAGCAATGAAAGGAAAGAATGTGAAGGCAGAAAATTTAGGGAGAATGATTAAGCCAATATTTGAATTTCGCCATGATGGAACACGTTGTTTTAGGAATCGTGTTTGGTTGCCCCGATACGGTGGATTAAGAGATTTGGTTATGCATGAGTCACATAAGTCCAAGTATTCTATCCATCCGGGATCGGATAAGATGTATCAAGATTTGAAGTTGTTGTATTGGTGGCCGAATATGAAAGCGAGTATTGCCATGTAGGTTAGTAAGTGTTTGACTTGTGCGAAAGTTAAGGCCGAGCATCAGAAGCTGTCTGTGTTGCTGCAACAACCTGAGATTCCTGTTTGGATGTGGGAAAGAATTACTATGGATTTTATGAGCAGACTGCCGAGAACGCCGAATGGGTATGATACGATTTAGGTTATTGTCGACCGACTGACCAAATCAGCTCATTTCCTGCCTATGAAGAAAACAAATAGTATGGAGAAACTCACGCGACTGTACTTGAAGGAAATAGTGTGTAGGCATGGTGTACATGTTTCGATCATTTCGGATCAAGATAGCCATTTTACGTCAAATTTCTGGAGATCGCTTCTGAAGGCGTTGGGGACGAATTTGGATATGAGTACCGCTTACCGCCCTCAAACGGATGGTCAAAGTGAAAGTACAATACAAACGCTGGAAAATATGTTGCGTGCTTGTGTGATTGACTTTGGAAGTAGTTGGGATCGCCATTTGCCATTGGTCGAGTTCTCATATAACAATAGTTATCACGCAAGTATTAAGCCTACACCATATGAAGCTTTGTACAGAAGAAAGTGTAGATCACATGTATGCTGGAGTGAGGTTGGGGATAGCCAACTCACCGGTCCAGAGTTGATCCGCGATACGACTGAGAAGATTGTCCAGATTAAGAATCGTTTGTTAGCTGCTCGTAGTCGCCAGAAGAGTTATGCAGATAAAAGACTTAAGCCGTTGGAATTTGAAGTTGGTGATATGGTATTGCTCAAGGTATCGCCATGGAAGGGCGTTGTGCGTTTCGGAAAGCGCGGAAAGTTAAGTCCATGTTACATTGGGCCATTTAAGATTGTAGCTAGAGTGGGTCCTGTAGCTTATACGTTGGAGTTGCCTGAAGAATTGAAGGGAATTCATAGTACTTTTCATGTTTTGAATCTTAAGAAGTGTTTAGCGGAAGGTGATGTTGTAGTTCCGATGGAAGAAATTCAACTTGATGATAAGTTGCATATGATTGAGGAACCAGTAGAGATTGTTGATAAAGAGGTTAAGCGACTTAAGCAGAGTCGGATACCTATAGTTAAAGTTCGTTGGAATTCGCAAAGAGGTCCAGAGTTTACTTGGGAACGTGAGGATCAGATTAAGAAGAAGTACCCTCATCTCTTTACAAGTAAGGACAAAGCGGAGAGAGTGGATGAGACGAGCTGAGTGCCGGGACGTCACTCCCTAAAGGTGGGGAGAATGTAACAACCCGAGTTTCAGGTCAACGTCTATCCTTAGCTAAGATAGTTATTTTTAATTACGTAAATAATTATAGTCGTTATGCTATATGTGGTTGATTAGAATTTCCATTTATTGGTGAATTTCATTCCGTGATTTAGTTTCTATTTGTTTTTATGTTTTTTTTTTTTAGGGGGCATTTAAGAAAGTCAGAAAAAATTATTTTATTGCTCCGAGAGCGTAAATATGTTAATTTTGTATTTTTCGTCGTTTCCCTGAGTTTTTGTAAAAACCGTGTTTAAAGGTCGTGTTTTACGAGGTTTAACGTTTTATTAAAGGTTTTAAACTATATTTAGTGGGACGGATTTAAAATATTTACAAACGTGGTGTGACTCGTGTTTATGGCCGAATTTTATTAATAAAAAGATGACTTGTACTAGTTTTAAAAGAGATGGAGTATGGAGGGACTAGTTTTGCCAATATATCAAAGTCTAATTCTATAAATAGAACACCATATCTCTCATTTCATTCTTTTATAAAAAATCATTTTTCTTGTCCTCCCCTTCTTGTTGTCGTTCAAAGTCACACACACACACACAAATCCATTGTCAAAAATCTGTTACTTACATGCAATTAAATTCGATTACACCATATTAATCCTTGTTCAATCCTTTACAAATCCCACTAAAGAAACCTTACATGCAATGAGTATTTAAGAAGTTGGGTTTTTGGTCAATTTCTATTGATTTGGTGTATAAGGAAGTGTTTCTAGTTAATAGATTGTTGTTATACTGAAGTGGTTTGGTTTGAAAAGGTTGTTTGGTTTGGTCTTTGTGCTCGTCCGTATGGTTTAGCTAAGGGGGAAACAAAATCAAACTTTGTTATTGCTTTGTGAGTATTTACTTGTTGTTATTGGTTGATAAATTAAGTGGTTATTGCATATATGTGATTGTAACTAGTTGATTCAAGTGCAAATGGGTTTGAAAGTATTTTCATGTTATGAACTTTTTTATTGTTTTTGATATAGTTTTAGTACTTGTTTTTAGGCAGTTAAACTGTTGGAAATGGTTAGATTTTTGTAAAAAATGAGTTTTGGTATGACTTTGTGGTGACTTTTGTTGACCAGAAAGTTTGACTTGACCATAGAGTGTCGAGAAAATTTTTGAAATCTAAATTAGGCTTTTGAATATGATAAAGGATGTTCTAAGGTCTCCCCCCCTCCTTTGGTATAAGTTAGGCCTTATAACTTCCTATAATACGTAGATTTTACGGCCAAGTCTAGTTTTGGGTTATTTTTTGTAAAAAGTCAACTACGAAGTTTGACTTTTATAAAAGTCAAACTTGCGTATACTTTTGAATATAGTTTACATGTAAGGATCGTTATGTTAGTTAAACTAAGATGAAATGATAAGTTTGGGTTATATTATCTTTACTTTCGGCAAGCTTTCGAAAAATGGAATCTTTATTGAAAACGTTGTGATATTATTAAGTAAGTCAAAGCGAAATGTTTTACGTCGCACTTGGAGATTCTAGTATATGATTATATATACGTAATAGTTGTGTATATGTATTTATTTATGTATATATTATAGATACTATATATATATATAATATATATCTGATATATATATACGAGTATGCAATATATGATATGTTATACTTTTAGTCAGTGCGCTATTTTTATGTATATATTAGGTCGCGGTTGAGTACGTGAAGTTTATGCGCTTGTTGATTGCATTGATTGATTTTGTTCTTTGCTTTCGTGAGTTCATAGCCTCTCATTAAATTCTTTTAAATGTTTTAAACCCGCGAGGGGGATACATGTTTGTTTATAAATCGAAACATATGATTTTATGGTATTGCTGAGACCGATTAGAGATTGTTCGCAATAAGTTGCTATTGTCGAAGTCCCTTATTTCATGAACCGTTAATTGCCTTGTTGTGAGGTAAACGCTAATGCATTAAATAGATCTATTCGGTTTAACAACCCTGTCCGGGGTTTGAATCCTTGTGACCACCCTGTCAAACGGACATTTTGTTATTAGAAATTAGTAGGTATATGACAATAATACCTTGTTTGGGGCACCTTTTTAGCGTATGAAATGCCATATGTTTTGTTAACGTTCGGTGTCATGAGTTTATTGCGTGGAAAGAAAAGAAGTGTCTTTTAACTTAGCATTTGTTGCTTTGTTTTCCCGAGAACTAATAATATGTTCAAAGGTTTTACTTATTGATTAATTTAAACTCTATAATTTCACTCAACTTTGTTGTTGACGTTTTAAACATGTTTTATCCCAGGTAACCAAGGATGAAGGCAACGATGGCGTAGAGGTGTCATGCGTGTGGTGAAGGATTTTATGGAAAGACTTCTTGTGTGTTCCAGTCTTTCAAAAACAATATCACATGTGGTATTTAAAACGATGTCTTTTATTTGAAAACAATTTGCTTTTCATGGGTTGTAATAGACGGTGGTTGCGATTCTGTGGGACCTAAACGCACTTTTAACTTTGAATATTTATGGAACACATGTTTGGTAAACGTCTTATTTGAGTCATTTTCTATTATCGTGGTAACGGATGCTATTTAGTAACACTAAATTGCTAATTTCCGATGCGCAATCCGATGCCCCTCGAGGCGGGTGTTACAGATTGGTATCAAGAGCTTCGGTTGTAAAGAACTAGGTTGTTTTCAAAACTCGGATTGTAGTCATTTTTGATATAAAAGTAATGTCAAGAGTCATAGGTTGTAAAGAACAAGGTCGAGTCTTTTTGGAAAAACCCAAACTATGACGCTTCTACACGCACGCCGATACTCCCCGTTGCCATTGGTTACATGTAAGGTACATTTATTAATTATTATGTGTAAGTATATTTATGTATGTATTATATGTATGATTGGTTAAGTATGGATATTTATGCATGTGTTGGATGCATAAAGTATTATGTATTGATGCATTTATGCATGTGTTGTATGCATAAAATGTCATGTGATGATATGATAACTACTATTATGTATGTTTGAAATATAACTAAGATATATGCGGATTGAGAATGTCGCGAATTGTAAATTTTTGTTTGTTTTGCTTTGATGCGAACTGTTATTTTGATAATAGTGTTCCGATAGTAATAAGAAGTGATACGCTATTAAGTAAGTATTATATGATATTTTCTAGATTATCATGGTGAATGTGATTCCTCCCGATCATGATCATGATGTACCTGTTGTTGAGCCGAATCAACATGATGATGTTCCTATTATTCCCGAACCACTCTTAGAAGATGAAGACGAAGACCTAGAAGAAGACGAATTTGAGGAAGAAGAAGATCCTCAAGAAGAAGATGATATGGAAATTGACATTGAGGAAGATGAAAATAAGCCAGAGTTGACATATCCTTACGAAAAGGTAGATCCTCTTAATCCTCCACCGCCTGCTTCTGAGTCTAAACCTGATGATGAGACAGAGGTTGAGAATTAGATTGAGCATGAGGATGAGACTGTTCCTGTTAGTGTCTATGAGGTAGGTGAATCGTCTACTGCCGCTATTCCTCGAGAGGATGGTGATAGATTGCTACTTGGCTTCATGAGATGCGATATTGACTATCTTTTTAGTCGAATGGTCAATTTGTCGAGATGATTGTGTGGTCGTGAGACGGCGCATGCATTAGTCAAGAAGAAAGGAGAGGCAAAGGATAAGTTTTATGGTAAGTTTATTTTGGATTTGGGTAATGAAGTGCGTTCTAGTGTGGAACACGGAACTGTTGCAATGGAAAACTTGGTTGAAAAGCTCGGAAATGTTGAAGAAAAAGCTGAGTGTAAGAAACTGAAGAAGGAACTTGAAGAAGCAAGGTTGAGCAACACATTCCTTCGTATGCAAAATGAACGAGTTGAGAGAGATCTCTATTGGACTAGGGTTCGAGCTCATGAGTTCTATAAAGAGATGATTCGTATGGGATTTACGTTTGAAGAAAGACCGAATGAAGCTTTTGATATTCCGATTGAAGATGACAAGCGTCCTTTGTCTGAGCCGCGAGGATCTCCGGCTGATGTGTAGTAGTTTAGTTTCAATTGTAGTTTCTTTTGTTGTGTAATCACTAAACTGAGTCCTCCATTAGTAGAACTAGTACTATTGGTTGTAACGATTTGTATCATTTTATGAAACAATGCAACTATGTATTAACTCTTTGTGATGAAAAATGAATGACTATCTTTTGATTACTACTGGATGTTGTGTGGCTGTTGTTGTGCTTAATGTGTCATTATATCATGCTATAAGAATATCATGTTATGAATGCTTACCAGATTGTTTTATGTGTAACGTGACAGAATCATGCCTCCAAAGTCTGCACCTATGACTCAAGCTGCTATTCGCTAAATGATCAAGGAAAGTGTTGATGCCGCTATTGCTGCTGAGCGGGCAAGGCAAGCGAATGTTAGGAACGATGCTAGTGGATTTGGGCCAGTTAGGGGTCGAGACACTGCACCTGCTGCTCGTGAGTGCACTTTTGCTGGGTTTATGAAGTGCAATCCTGCTGCTTTTCGTGGGGTTGAAGGAGCTGTTGAATTGCGAAGGTGGTACGAGAAAACTGAGAGTGTTTTCGAGATCAATGAATGTGTCGAGGGTAAGAAGGTAAAGTTTGCTGCTGCTACATTGGAAGGACCAACTTTGACTTGGTGGAAAACTAAAGTTGCCACTATAGGTTTGGAGACTGTGAACCAAATGCTTGTACTGAGATGAGGCAAGTGATGACTACTAAGTTTTATCCGATAGAAGAAATACAACATATGGAGCACGAGTTGTGGAACTTGAAGGTTAAGGGGTATGACATTGTTGCTTATACTCAGAGGTTCAATGAGCTTGCATTTGAATGTGTCGAGAATGAGAGCTGAAAGAGTGCGGTTGATGCTTATATTCTGAGGATTTAACGGATAAACATCAAGGGTGAAGTGACATCGTCTAAGCCTGCTGATTTGAACGAAGAGTTGTATGGCTCATAAGTTGATGGAGCAGAAGTCACAAGCTAGAAATGGAAAGAATTTTGGAAAGTATAAGCGAAAGTGGGAAAGCCTTGAAGGTGGAAATAGTAGTGGTAAGGGAATATCCAAAAGATAACTCTCCGTCGATTTGCAAAATTACCAAAGCAAGGAAAATGCGGAGATATGTTACGCTCTAATGATGGAAAGCTTCCTTTGTGTGAACGATGTTTTACTCGCCATGTTGGTCAGTGTACGATCAAGTGCCACAAGTGTGGAAAGGTTGGACATAAGGCAAGGTATTGCAAGGAGAAGAGTGTTGCTACGGGTGCTAACGCTCAGCCTATTTGGACTTGTTATGATTGTGGTGAGCAAGGTCATACTAGGAACCGATGTCCGAAGAAGGTGAAGCAAGAAGAAGTTGGAGAAGTTCATGGTCGAGCTTATGCTATTAAGGACGCTGAGCCGAAAGGTCCGAATGTGGTTACTGGTACGTTTCTGCTAAATAACCGATATGCTTCTGTTTTATTTGATTCGGGTTCTGATAGGAGTTTTGTGAACACTAGATTTAGTTCATTGCTCGATATCAAACCGATTAAAATAGAGGATAGTTATGAAGTAGAGTTAGCTGACGGAAGGGTAGTTAGTACGAACACTGTTTTGAAAGGTTGCACTTTGAGTTTAGTGAACCATATTTTTGAAATCGATCTTATGCCGATTGAGCTTGGTACGTTTGACGTCATCATCGGTATGGATTGGCTTGTCAAGCACGATGCCGTTATCGTCTGTGGCGAGAAAGTTATTCGTATACCGTATGGGAATAAGTGATAGATCGTTGAAGGTTACAAAGGTGGATCTCGATTGAAGATTATTTCGTGTATCAAGGCCCGTAAGTATGTCGAGCAAGGTGACAAAGGTTGTCATTTGTAATTCGTGACTTTCCTGAGGTGTTTCCTGAGGAGCTGCCAGGACTACCACCACCGAGGCAAGTAGAGTTTCGAATTGATCTAGTACCGGGGGCCGCACCTGTTGCGCGTGCACCGTATAGATTGGCACCGTCTGAGATGAAAGAGTTGTCGGTACAATTACAAGAGCTGTTGGAGAAAGGATTTATTCGTCCGAGTTCATCACCGTGGGGAGCACCGGTGTTGTTTGTGAAAAAGAAAGATGGATCTTTCAGGATGTGTATAGATTATCGCGAGTTGAACAAGTTGACTATCAAGAATCGTTATCCTCTTCCGAGAATAGATGATTTATTTGATCAGCTGCAAGGTTCTAGCGTGTATTCTAAGATCGATCTGCGATCAGGATATCACCAGTTACGCATTAAAGAGGAAGACATTCTGATTACTGCATTTAGAACTCGGTATGGTCACTTTGAGTTCCAAGTGATGCCGTTCGGATTGACTAATGCGCCTGCTGTGTTTATGGACTTGATGAACCGAGTATGCAAGCCATATCTTGATAAGTTCGTTATAGTGTTCATCGATGATATTTTGATTTATTCCAAGGACGAAGAAGAGCATGGAAAGCATTTGAAGATTATTTTGGAGCTGCTGAAGAAAGAGAGATTGTACGCCAAGTTTTCAAAGTGTGATTTTTGGCTAGATTCAGTACAATTTCTGGGTCATGTGATTAATCATAGTGGTGTTCATGTTGATCCTGCCAAGATCGAAGCCATTAAGAGTTGGGCTCTACCGACGACGGCGACGGAGAGTGAGGCAATTTCTGGATTGGGCTGGGTATTATTGGAGGTTTATTGAAGGGTTTTCTTTGATTTCTAAGTCGCTGACTAAGTTGACTCAGAAAAATAAGAAGTACGAGTGGGAAGAAGAAGATGAAGCTTTTCAAACGTTGAAGCAAAAGTTGTGTAGTGCACCGATCTTAGTGTTGCCCAAGGGAACGGAAGATTTCATAGTGTATTGTGACGCATCTCTTAAAGGTTATGGAGCCGTGTCGATGCAAAAAGAGAAAGTGATAGCGTATGCTTCTAGGCAATTGAAGGTCCATAAAGAGAATTACACTACTCACAAATTGGAGTTAGGAGCCGTTGTTTTTGCTCTTAGATTATGAAGACATTATTTGTATGGGACGAAGTGTGTGGTTTTCACCATTCACAAGAGGCCTACGATATATTTTTGAATCAGAAAGAGTTGAACTTGAGACAACAAAGGTGATTGAGTTGTTGAGTGATTTTGATTGTGAAATTCGGTATCATCCTGGAAAAGCGAATGTGGTGGCTGACGCCTTAAATCGAAAGGGAAGGGAAAAGCCATTGTGTGTTCGAGCTTTGATGATGACTATTCCTAATGATTTACCGAAGCAGATTCGTGAAGTTAAAGAAGAAGCAATGAAAAGAAAGAATGTAAAGGCAGAAAATTTGGGGAGATTGATTAAGACAATATTTGAATTTGCCCTGATGGAACACGTTGTTTTAGGAATCGTGTTTGGTTGCCGCGATACGGTGGATTAATAGATTTGGTTATGCATGAGTAGCATAAGTCCAAGTATTCTATCCATCCGAGATCAGATAAGATGTATCAAGATTTAAAGTTTTTGTATTGGTGGCCGAATATGAAAGCGAGTATTGCCACGTATGCTAGTAAGTGTTTGACTTGTGCGAAAGTTAAGGCCGAACATCAGAAGCCGTCTGGGTTGCTGCAACAACCTGAGATTCCTGTTTGGAAGTGGGAAAGAATTACTATGGATTTTGTGAGCGGACTGCCAAGAACGCCGAGTGGGTATGATACGATTTGGGTTATTGTCGACCGACTGACCAAATCAGCTCATTTCCTGCCTATGAAGAAAACGGATAGTATGGAGAAACTCACGCGACAATATTTAAAGGAAATAGTGTATAGGCATGGTTTCTGTTTCTGATCCATTGGATAGACCATAACCATTTTACGTCAAATTTATGGAGATCGCTTCAGAAGGCGCTGGGGACGAATTTAGATATGAGTACCGCTTACCGCCCTTAACCGGTTGTTCAAAGTGAAAGGACAATACAAACGTTGGAAGATATGTTGCGTGCCTGTGTGATTGACTTTGGGAATAGTTGGGATCACCATTTCCCATTGGTCGAGTTCTCATATAACAATAGTTATCATGCAAGTATTAAGGCTGCATCATATGAAGCTTTGTACGGAAGAAAGTGTAGATCACCTGTATGCTGGAGTGAGGATGGAGATTGCCAACTCACCGGTCCAGAGTTGATCCGCGATACGACTGAGAATATTATCCAGATTAAGAATCGTTTGTTGGGGGATTTTTTGGCCTTCGTAGGTCGCCCGTAAGTTATGCGGATAGAAGACTTAAGCCGTTGGAATTTGAAGTTGGTAATATGGTATTGCTCAAGGTATCGCCATGAAAGGGCGTTGTGCGTTTCGGAAAGCGCGAAAAGTTAAGTCCATGTTACATTGGGCCATTTAAGATTGTAGCTATAGTGGGTCCTGTAGCTTATACGTTGGAGTTGCCTGAAGAATTAAAGGGAATTCATAGTACTTTTCATGTTTCGAATCTTAAGAAGTGTTTAGCGGAAGGTGATGTTGTATTTCTGATGGAAGAAATTCAACTTGATGATAAGTTGCATATGATTAAGGAACCAGTAGAGATTGTTGATAAAGAAGTAAAGCGACTTAAGCAGAGTCGGATACCTATATTTAAAGTTCGTTGGAATTCGTAAAGAGGTCCAGAGTTTACTTGGGAACGTGAGGATCACATTAAGAAGAAGTACCCTCATCTCTTTACAAGTAAGGACAAAGCGGAGAGAGTGGATGAGACGAGTTGAGTGACGGAACATCACTCCCTAAAGGTGGGGAGAATGTAACAACCCGAGTTTCAGGTCAACGTTTATCCTTAGCTAAGATAGTTATTTTAATTATGTAAATAATTATAGTCGTTATGGTATATGTGGTTGATTAATATTTCCATTTATTGGTGAATTTCATTTCGTGATTTAGTTTCTATTTGTTTTTAGCATTTAAGAAAGTCAAAAAAAATTATTTTACTGCTCCGAGAGCGTAAATAAGTTAATTTTGTATTTTTTGTCGTTTCTCTGAGTTTTTGTAAAAACAGTGTTTAAAGGTCATGTTTTACAAGGTTTAACGTTTTATTAAAGGTTTTAAACTATATTTAGTGGGCCGGATTTAAAATATTTACAAACGTGGGGTGACTCGTGTTTATGGCCGAATTTTATTAATAAAAAGATGACTTGTACTAGTTTTAAAAGAGATGGAGTATGGAGGGACTAGTTTTGCGAACATATCAAAGTCTAATTCTATAAATAGAACACCATATCTCTCATTTCATTCTTTTATAAAAAAAATCATTTTTCTGGTACTCCCCTCCTTGTTGCCGTTCAAAATAACACACACACATAAATCATCAATAAAAATTTGTTACTTACATGCAATTAAATCCGATTATACCATATTAATCCTTGTTCAATCCTCTACAAATCCTACTAAAGAAACCTCACATGCATTAAGTATTGAGAAAGTTGGATTTTTGGTTAAGTTCTATTGATTTGGTGTATAAGGAAGTGTTTAAGGGTGTTAGATTAGTGTTGTTTTGGTGCTAGTTGTTTGAAAAGGTTTTGTTTAGTTGGCCTTTGTGGTTCGTCCGATTCCAAGCACTAAGGGGAAACCAAAGTTGATTTTTCTTATAGCTTTATGAGTGTTTGCTTGTTGTTATTTGTTGATTTATTGGATGGTTATTACATGTATGCAATTGTATCTAGTTGATTCAAGTGCAAAATAAATTTGAAAGTATTTCAAGTATGAACATGTTTTTAATAGTTTTAGTACATGCTTTTAGGCTAGTTAAACATGTTGGAATGGTTGGATTTTGGTAAAAATGAGTTTTGGTATGACTTTGTGTTGACTTTTGTTGACCAGAAAGTTTGACTTGACCATAGCGTGTCGAGAAAATTTTGAAATCTAAATTAGGCTTTTGAATATGATAAAGGACGTTCTAAGGTCCATTTTGATATAAGGCAGGCCTTGTAACTCCTAAAAACGAAGATTTTACGGCCAAGTCAAGTTTGGGTTATTTTTGGATAAAAAAGTCAACTACGAAGTTTGACTTTTAAAAGTCAAACTTGTGTATACTTTTGAATATAGTTTATAACAAGCAAATGATTCGTAATGTTAGTTAAACTAAGGTGAAATGATAAGTTTGGGTTATATTATCTTTACTTTCGGCAAGCTTTCTAAAAATAGAAACTTTATTGAAAACGTTGTGATATTGTTAAGTAAGTCAAAGCGAAATGTTTTGCGTCGCACTTGGAGATTCTAGTATATGATTGTATATACGTAATAGTGATATATATATATATATATATATATATATATATATATATAAACATGTGTCGGATAGTCTGGATCAACAAAACCCTCTAGTTGACTAACATAGACTTCTTCTTTCAACCACCATTAAGGAATGCTGTCTTGACATCCCATTGGATAGAGGTCATGTGTTTACTGGTGGCTTGACAATGAAGATACCGAATAACCTCGATACGTGCAACCGGTGCAAATGATTCCTCAAAATCAATACCCTCCTCTTGTCGATATCCCTTGGCCACCAACCTATCCTTGTTCTATAAAACATCACCATACTTATCAAGCTTAACTTTGTAAATCCACTTGAGAGCTATAATCATGACATAGTCTGGTTGAGGTACTAATTCCCATACTTGAAATCGATCAAGTTCGTGAATCTCATCTTGCATAGCTTGAAACCAGTAATCTTCAGTTATTGCGGAATTTGAAATTCTTTGGTTTCAACTTTTTGACAGTACAGATTATACAAGCACCACAAGAGGCATCGGTTGCCATAATGTAAGGAAAAGTGTTGCTACGTGCAAACGCTCAGCCTATTAAGACTTATTATGATTTTTGAGCAATGTCTACAAGGAGACTGATTCCAAAGAAGTGAAGCAAGAAGAAGTTGGAGAGATCGTGTCGTCTTATGTCATTAATGGACACGAGCCCAAAAGTCTGAATGTGGTTATGGTATGTTTTTTGCTAATAACCGATATGCTTCTGTTTTATTTGATTCGGGTTCCGATAGGAGTTTTGTTAACACTAGACTTAGTTCATTGCTGAAATACAAACCGATTAAATAGAGGGTATTATGAAGTAGAGATAGCTTGACAGAAGGGTAGTTAGTTAGAACACTGTTTTGAAATGATTGCACCTGATTATAGGGGTGAACCATATTTTTGAAATCGATCTTATGCCGATTAAGCTTGGTACGTTTGACATCATTATCGGTATGGATTGGCTTGTCAAGCAAGATGCTGTTATTATTTGTGGCGAGAAAGTTGTTTGTAACCGAAAGTGAAATAAAAATTAATAGTTGAAGGTGACAAAGGTAGATCTCGATTGAAGATTATTTCGTGTATCAAGGCCCGTAAGTATGTCGAGCAAGGTTTTCATTTGTTCTGGCACACGTTACGAAGAAGAAATTGAAGAAGAAACAAATGGAATGCCTTGCTATAATTTCTGACAACTTTTCCTGAGTGTATCCTGAGGAGATTCTAGGACTACCAACACGCCGAGGCAGTAGAGTTTCGAAATGATCAAAGTAATCGGGGCCGCACCTTTCGCGTGAACCATAAGATTAGTACCGTCATAGATGAAGAGTTGTCGTACAAATTACAAGACAGTTGGAGAAAGGATTTATTTGTCCGAGTTCATCATCGTGGGGAGCAACCGTGTTGTTTGTAAAAAAGAAAGATGATCTTTTTTTGGATGTGTATAGATATCACGAGTTAAACAAGTTAGACTACAAGAATCGTTAATCCTCTTCCAAGAATTGATGATTTATTAATCATCTCAAGGTTCAAGTGTGTCTTCTAAAGATCGATATGCGATCAGGATATCACTAGTTACACATTAAAGAGGAAGACATTCCCGATTACACATTAAGAACACGGTATGGTCGCACATTGAGTTCCAATGATGCTGATCATATGACTAATGCGCCTGATGTGTTTATGGACTTAATGAACCGAGTATGCAATCCATATCTTGATAAGTTTGTCATAGTGTTCATCGATGATGTTTTGGTTTATTCCAAGGATGAAAAAGAGCATGGAAAGCATTTGAAGACTATTTTAGAGCTGCTGAACAAAGAGATTGGTATGCCAAGTTTTTCGAAGTGTGATTTTTTGGCTAGATTCGTACAATTACTGGTCCATGTGATTGATCGTAGTGGTGTATCATGTTTATCCTGTCAAGATCAAAACCATTAAGAGTTAGTGCTGTAACCGGCGATGCCGACGGAGTGAGGCAATATCTTAGATTGGCTGGGGTATATCGACATTAATTGAAGGATTTTCTTTGATTTCTAAGCCACTGACTAAGTTGACTCAGAAAGATAAGAAATACGAGTGGGGAAAAGAAGAAGAAGAAGCTTTTCAAACTTTGAAGCAGAAGTTGTGTAGTGTACCGATCTTAGCATTGCCCGAAGGAACGGAAGATTTCGTGGTGTATTGTGACGCATCACTTAAAGGTTATGGAGCCGTGTTGATGCAAAGAGAGAAAGTGATAGCGTATGCTTCTAGACAATTGAAGGTCCATGAAGAGAATTACACTACTCACGATTTGGAGTTAGGAGCCGTTGTTTTCGCTCTTAGATTATGGAGACATTATTTTATGGGGATGAAGTGTTGGTTTCACGATCACAAGAGCTTATGATATATTTTGAATCAGAAAGAGTTAAACTGAGACAACTGAAGGTGGATTGATTTGCAGAGTGATTATGAGTGGGAAAATTCGGTATCATCCTGTGAAAAGTGAATGTGCTGGCTGACGCCTTAAGTAGGAACGGAAGGGAAAAGCCATTACGTGTTCGAGCTTTGATGATGACTGTTTACAATGATTTACCTATGGAGATTCGTGAAGCTCAGAAGGAAGCAATGAAAGGAAAGAATGTGAAGGCAGAAAATTTAGGGAGATTGATTAAGCCGATATTCGAATTTTGTCCTGATGAAACACGTTATTTTGGGAATCGTGTTTCGTTTCCGCAATACGGTGGATTGAGAGATTTGGTTATGCATGAGTCGCATAAGTCCAAGATTCTATCCATCCGGGAAGGATAAGATGTATCAAGATTTGAAGTTGTTGTATTGGTGGCCGAATATGAAAGCAGATATTGCCACGTATGTTAGTAAGTGTTTGACTTGTGCGAAAGTTAAGGTCAAGCATCATAAGTCGTCTGGGTTGCTACAGTAAAATGAGATTCTTATTTAGAAGTGGGAAAGAATTACTATGGATTTTATGAGCAGACTGCCGAGAACGCCGAGTGGGTATGATACGATTTGGGTTATTGTCGACCGACTGACCAAATATTAGCTCATTTCTTGCCCTATGAAGAAAATGAATATAGGGAGAAACTCGCGTGACTGTACTTGAAGGAAATATTATGTAGGCATGGTGTACCTGTTTCGATCATTTCGGATCGAGATAGCCATTTTACGTCAAATTTCTAGAGATCGCTTCAGAAGGCGTTAGTGATGAATTTGGATATGAGTACCGCTTACCGCCCTCAAACGGATGGTCAAAGTGAAAGGACAATACAAACACTGGAAGATATGTTGCGTGCCTACGTGATTGACTTCGGAAGTAGTTGGGATCACCATTTGCCATTGGTCGAGTTCTCATATAACAATAGTTATCACGCAAGTATTAAGGCTGCACCATATGAGGCTTTGTACGAAAGAAAGTGTAGATCACCTGTATGCTGGAGTAAGATTGGGGATATCCAACTCACCAGTCAAGAGTTGATCCGCGATACGACTAAGAAGATTGTCTAGATTAAGAATCGTTTTGTTAGCTGCTCGATCGCCAGAAAAGTTCTGCGATAGAAGACATACGCCGTGGAATTTAAAGTTGGTAATATTGTATTGCCAAGGTATCAGCCATGAAGGGGCATTGTGCATTTTCGAAAAGCGCCGAAAGTTTAAGTCCACGTTACATTTGGCAATTTAAGATTGAGTAAGCTAGAATGGGTCATGTGGCTTATACTATGGAAGATGCCAAAGAATTGAAGGGAATTCATAGTACTTTTCATGTTTCGAATCTTAAGAAATGTTTGCGGAAGGCGAAGTTTTTAGTTCCGATGGAAGAAATTCAACTTGATGATAAGTTGCATATGATTGAGGAAACAAGTAAGATTAGTGATAAAGAGGTAAGCGACAATAAGCAGAGTCGGATACCTATAGTTAAAGTTCGTTGGAATTCGCAAAGAGGTCCAGAAGTTTAATTGGGAATGTGAGGATCAAATTAAAAAAGTATTAAGAAAAGTACCCTCATCTCTTTACAAGTAAGGACAAAGCAAAGAATGGATGAGACGAGCTGAGTGCCGGATGTTCACACCTATAGGTGAGGAGAATGTAACAACCGCGAGTTTCAGGTCAACGTTTATTCTTAGCTAAGATAGTTTATTTTTAATTACGTAAATAATTATAGTCATTATGCTATATGTGGTTGATTAGAATTTCCATTTATTGGTGAATTTCATTTCGTGATTTAGTTTCTATTTGTTTTTAGCATTTAAGAAAGTCAAAAAAAAATATTTTACTGCTCTGAGAGCGTAAATATGTTAATTTTGTATTTTTCGTCGTTTCCTGAAGTTTTTGTGAAAACCGTGTTTAAAGGTTGTGTTATATGAAGTTTTAACATTTTATTCAAGGTTTTAAACTCTATTTTATTGTGTGACGGATTTTAAATATTTACAAACATGGTGTGACTGGTGTTTATGGCCGAATTTTATTAATAAAAATATGACTTGTACTAGTTTTAAAAGAGATGGAGTATGGAGGGACTAGTTTGCCATATACCAAAAAAATCTAAAATTCTAAAAAATAAGAACACCATAATCTCGATAATTATTCTTTTATAAAAAATTTTGTCATTTATTCTTTCCTGCTCCCTTGTTGCCGTTCGAAATAACACACACACACACAAATCATCATCAAAAATTTGTTACTTACATGCAATTAAATCCGATTATACCATATTAATCCTTGTTCAATCCTCTACAAATCCCACTAAAGAAATCTCACATGCATTAAGTATTGAGAAAGTTGGATTTTTGGTCAAGTTCTATTGATTTGGTATATAAGGAGTGTTTAAGGGTGTTAATTAGTGTAGTTTTGGTGCTATTGTTTTGAAAAGGTTTGTTGGTTTGGTCATTTTTGGGTTCGTTCTAATTCCAACACACAAGGGGAAACCCAAAGTTGATTTTTTATAGCTTTGTGAGTGTTTACTTTTGTTATTTTGTTGATTATTTGAGTTATTACATGTATGCAATTGTATCTGGCTAGATTCAAGTTCAAAATGGTTTGAAAAGTATTTCAAGTATAACCCGTAGTTTGATAAGTTTTAGTACATGTTTTTATGCTAAGTTAAACATGTTTAGAATGGTTGGTATTTAGGTAACAAAGAGTTTTTGGAATGACTTGGTATTGATCTTTGGTTTGACCAAAAGTTTGACTTGACCATAGCGGTCGAGAATTTTTGAAATATAACCTTAGGCCTTTTGATATGAGTAAAATATGTTCTAAGGTCCGTTTTGATATAAGGTAGGCATTGTAAGTCCTAAAAATGAAGATTTTACGACCGAGTCAAGTTTGGGTAAAAAGTCAAGTACGAAGTTTGACTTTTAAAAGTCAAACTTGCGTATGACATTTGAATAAGTATTATAACAAGCAAAAAGATTCGTAAATGTTAGTTAAAACTAAGATGAAATGATAAGTTTGGGTATAACAATATTTACTTTTCGCAAACTTTCTAAAAATGGAAACTTATTAAAACATTATGATATTGTCAAGTAAGTCAAAGAGCGAAATGTATTACTCGCACTTGGAGATTCTAGTATATGATTTATATACACAGTATGCATATAAATATATATATATAATATATAAAATAATAATATAAATATATATATATATATAAATATATATATATATATATTAATATATATATATATAGATTTAATATAATATGCAATTATGCAATAGAATGAAAAGTTATACTTTTAGTCACGTACCGCTATATATATGTACTTTATAGGTCGCGGTTGAGACGTGAAGTTTATTGCGCTTGTTGATTGATTGATTGATTTGGATTATTTGCTTAAGGTGAGTTCATAGCCTCGCATTAAATTCTTTTAAATGTTTTTAAACCCAGGGGGATACATGTTTGTTTTATAAATCGAACACATGATTTTTTATGTATGACACGACCCGATTATGAGATTGTTTCCGCATAAATTGCTATTGTCGAAGTCCCTTATTTCATTAACCGTTAATTGCCTTGTTGTGAGGTGAACGCTAATGCATTAAATAGATCTATTAGGTTTGACAACCTTGTCCAGGGTTTGAATCATTGTGACCACCCTGTCAAACAGACATTTTGTTATTAGAAATTAGTAGGTATATGACAATAATACCTTGTTTGGGGCACCTTTTAGCATATGAAATGCCATATGTTTTGTTAACGTTTGGTGTCATGAGCTTATTGCGTAAAAGAAAAGAAGTTGCTATAGCATAGCATTAGTATGTTTTTTGTTTTCCCAGACTAATCATGTGTTCAAAGGTTTTACTTATTGTTTTATTTAAACTCTATGAATTTCACTCAACTTTGTTGTTGACGTTTTAAACATGTTTTATCCCAGGTAACCAAGGCTGAAGGCAACGATGGCGTGGATGTGTCGTGCGTGTGGTGATGGATTTTATGGAAAGACTTCTTGTGTGTTCCGATCTTTCAAAACAATATCTCATGTGGTGTTTAAAACGATGTCTTTTATTTGAAAACAATTTGCTTTTCATGGTTTGTAATAGACGGTGGTTACGATTCTGTGGGACCTAAACGCACTTTTAACTCTGAATATTTATGGAACACATGTTTGGTAAACGTCTTATTTGAGTCATTTTCTATTATCGTGGTGACGGATGCTATTTAGTAACACCAAATTGCTAATTTCCGTTGTGCAATTTAATGCCCCTCGGGGCGGGTGTTACATGATTGGGCAATATGCATTGTAACAAGAAAATTTGTTACAGGTTATTGTGTTTTTATGTGTGGATCAGTGGTTTCTTGGAAAAGCAAAAAGCAAAATATTCTCTCAAAATCTTTTACAGAAGCAGAGTACAAAGATCTTGCTTCTGTAAACAGCGAAGTAATTTGGACTTTGAAATCTTAAAAGATTTAAAATGTGAAAATTTTCAACATGTTTCACTTCACTTTAACAGTAGTTTTGCAATTAAAATGATACCTAATCCAATATTTTATGAAAGAAAAAAGCATCTTGAAATAGATCTACACTTTGTTAGAGAAACGATTTTGGTTGGTGTGGTTAAAACTAAAAAAATTGATTATGCAAATCAAATATAAATATCCTTACAAGGACTATATACATTGCAACATAGAATTTCGGTTTATGAGTTTTGCTTACTAGATGTGTATCAAAAATCAAACTAAGGGGGGACGTTGAAAGTAATAACCTAAATTTTGGTTTATAACCGAGACTGATTTTGTCATTCTTTATTCTTGTTTTTATAGTCTTGGTGCTTTGTGAACATTTGTTGAAAAACTTACCTTTGGAAGATAATAGAAAAACATAGAGGGGCTAGAAGTGTAAACGTATTAGGGATTTGTTGGTGCAATTATGAAGAGTTGAGTTCAGGCAGTATTAGGAATGACAATAGGGTAGGGCGGGGCAAGGCGGGGCGGCCACCCTCCACCCCCAAACCTGGTTAGTAAACCTCACTTTAAACCTTCTTTGATCCCTAACGGGGATCTTATCGGGGCGCTCCATTAGAGCTGTCACACCCCCAAATAGGGTCCCGTCCGATTTAGCGTCCGAGGGGGTGACGTCACTGAATATCTCAAGTACAAAGCATAAAGAACGACCTCTAAGGGTACGTTTTAAAAATAAACACCGTTGCATAAATTCAAAATATTAATAAGTTTTACATCGATCAATTTAAAAGATTCAAAAGTTAAAATACGGAAGCTTAAATAAGTTCAACAACTGTATTTAAAGACATAGATAAACTTCTGGTAAACCGGTCCGGGCAAATAGACTTTACGTAAGTCAAGCAACAACATCCATGCTAAGCACCTGAGAAAAACATGCTTAAAACGTCAACATAAAGTTGGTGAATTCATAGGTTTAGTTCAAACGTAATTAATGTGGACCACAAGATTATCAAAATGTATGCGACAGTTATAGGAGATACAACTTCACATAAAGAGGCATTTACGTTGCACTAAGCTCATAACACTGAAGCTAATACTGAAAGATAGCATGTACACTGCTATATAAGGCTTGCCCTTCAGGTGTCCGACCAAAGACCACCTAACTAGTTTCGACATGACATATATCTGTTAGTTCTTGGCAAACTCGAACTAGTAAGTGCTTCTTACCCGGATAGGGATAGTTAGTCCAACTGAGTCCTCAGTTAGTAGACTTTATGCTATTGGTTGTAACAATTTGTATCATTTCATGAAACAATGCAACTATGTATTAACTCTTTTGTGATGAAAAATGAATGACTGTCTTTCGATTACTACTTAATGTTGTGTGACTATTGTTGTGATTGATTTGTCATTGTACCATGTTAAGAGTATATCATGTTATTGAATGTTTTCAGATGTTTACTGGGTACCGTGAATAGAAATCATGCCTCCACGTCTGCACCTTTGTCTCAGCTGCTATAGTCGAATGATAATGAAAGTGTCGAGCTGTTTAAGTCGAATGATCAAGGGAAGTGTTGTTGCTGAACTAGCCTAAGGGGTTAAGATGTCGCACTGCTGTCATGGAGTGCACCTTTGGGGGTTATGTAGTGAAATCCTACAGCTTATCCATAGGTTTCTGAAGGAGCGTTGGAATTACGAAGATGGTTCGAGGGTGAAACTAGATTATTTTTGGAATTCAGTGAATGTGCAGAGGGAAAGAAGCGTTAAGTTTGAATGTCGTAAACTCTAGGACCTGCTTTTGCATGGTGGAATGCTAAGGTATGCAACCATGGGGTTTGGAGACTATAAACAAATGCTTGGACTGGATGAAGGCAATTGCTGGACTGTAGAGTTTTGTCCGATAGAAAAAGTTCAAAGAATGGAGCACGAACGATGGAACTTGAAGGTCAAGGAGTATAACATTGTGGCTTATAGTCAGAGGTTCAATGAGTTAGCATTGATGTGTCCGAGAATGGTTGAACCAGAAAGAGTGAAAGTTGATGCTTACATTTGGGGATTGACTAATAACATCAAAGGTGAAGTTACTTCTTCTAAGCCTGCTATCCTGAACGAAGTCGTGCGTATGGCTCATAAGTTGATGGAACAGAAATCGCAAGCTAGAGATGAAAGAATTCTGGAAGGAAAGAAGCGAAAGTGGGATAGCTTTCAAAGTGGAAATAGTAGTGGTAAGGGCTATCATAGGGACAACTCACGTAAAACTTTGCAGAATAACCAAAAGCAAGGGAAAGCACGATCCATGGTAACTGCTCCCACTGATGGAAAGGTGTCTTCTGGATTACTTCCTTTGTATGAACGATGTTTTACTCGCCATGTTGGTATGTGTGCTATCAAGTGCCACAAGTGTAGGAAGATTGGGCATAAGGCAAGGTACTGCAAGGAGAAGAATGTTGCCACGAGTGAAAATGCTCTGCCCATTCTGACTTGTTATGATTGTGGCAAATAAGGTCATACTAGAAACTGATGCCCAAGGAAAGTTAAGCAAGAGGAAGTTGGGGAAGTTCGTAGTCGAGCTTATGCTATTAAAGACGTTAAGCCGAAGGGTCCGAATGTGGTTACTGGTACGTTTCTGCTCAATAACCGCTATGCTTTTATTTTATTCGATTCGGATTTCGATAGGAGTTTTGTGGATACTAGATTTAGTTCCATGCTTAATATTAATCCGGTTAAAATAAGAGCTAGTTATGAGGTAGAGTTAGCTGATGGAAGAGTAATTAGTACGAACACTGTTTTGAAAAGTTGCACTTTGAATTTAGTGAACCATATTTTTGAAATCGATCTTATGCCAATTGAGCATGGTACGTTTGACGTCATAATCGGTATGGATTGGCTTGTCAAGCACGATGCCGTTATCGTCTGTGGCGAGAAAGTTGTTCGTATACCATATAGAGTCAAGATGTTGATAGTCAAAAGTGATAAGGGTGTGTCTCGACTAAAGGTCATATCTTGTAATAAAACCCGTAAGTACGTCAAGCGAGGTTGTCATTTGTTTTTGGCACACGTGACAGAGAAGAAATCGAAGGAGAAACGATTGGAAGATGTGCCTGTAATTCGTGACTTTCTTGAGGTGTTTCTTGAGGAGTTGCCAGGACTACCACTGCCGAGGAAAGTAGAGTTTCGAATTGATCTAGTATCGGGGGCTGCACCTGTTGTACATGCACCGTATAGATTGGCACCGTCTGAGATGAGAGAGTTGTTGGTACAATTGCAAGAGCTGTTGGAGAAAGGATTTATTTGTCCGAGTTCATCACCGTGTGGAGCACCGGTTTTGTTTGTAAAGAAGAAAGATGGATCTTTTAGAATGTGTATAGATTATCGCGAGTTGAACAAGTTGACCGTTAAGAATCGTTATCCTCTTCCGAGAATCAACGATTTATTTGACCAACTGCAAGGTTCGAGCGTGTATTCTAAGATCGATCTGTGATCAGGATATCACCAGTTACACATTAAAGAAGAAGACATTCCAATTACTGTATTTAGAACTCGGTATGGTCACTTTGAGTTCCAAGTGATGCCATTTGGATTGACTAATGCGCCTGCTGTGTTTATAGACTTGATGAACCGAGTATGCAAGCCATATCTTGATAAGTTCGTCATAGTGTTCATCGATGATATTTTGGTTTATTCCAAGGATGAAGAAGAGCATGGGAAGCATTTGAAGATTATTTTGGAGCTGCTTAAGAAAGAGAGATTGTACGCCAAGTTTTCAAAGTGTGATTTTTTACTAGATTCGGTATAATTTCTTGGTCATATGATTGATCGTAGTGGTGTTCATGTTGATCCTGCCAAGATTAAAGCCATTATGAGTTTAGCTGCACCAACAACGCCAATAGAGGTGAGGCAATTTCTTGGATTGGCTGGTTACTATAAGAGGTTAATTGAAGGTTTTTCTTTGATTTCTAAGCTACTGACTAAGTTGACTCAGAAAGATAAGAAATATGAATGGGGAAAAGAAGAAGAGGAAGCTTTTCAGACATTAAAGCGGAAGTTGTGTAGTGCACCGATCTTAGCATTGCCCAAGGGAACGAAAGATTTCATGGAGTATTCTGACGCACCACTTAAAGGTTATGAAGCCGTGTTGATGCAAAAAGAGAAGGTGATAGAGTATGCTTCTAGACGATTGAAAGTCCATGAAGAGAATTACACTATTCATGATTTGGAGTTAGGAGCCATTGTTTTCGCTCTTAGATTATGGAGACATTATTTGTATGGAACTAAGTGTGTGGTTTTCACAGATCACAAGAGCCTACAATATATTTTGAATCAGAAAGAGCTGAACTTGAGACAACGAAGATGGACTGAGTTATTGAGTGATTATGATTATAAGATACGGTATCATCTTGGAAAAGCGAACGTTGTGGCAGACGGCTTAAGTCGGAAGGAAAGGAATAAGCCATTGCGTGTTCGAGCTTTGATGATGACTGTTCACAAAGATCTACCAAAGCAGATTCATGAAGCTCAGGAGGAAGCAAAAAAAAAGGAGAATATAAAATAGAAAATTTAGGGAGATTGATTAAGCAAATATTCAAGTTTCGCCATGATGGAACACGTTGTTTTGGAAATCGTGTTTGGTTTTCGCAACTCGGTGGATTGAGAGATTTGTTTATGCATGAGTCGCATAAGTCCAAGTATTCCATCCATCCAGGATCGGACAAGATGTATCAAGATTTGAAGCCGTTGTACTGGGGGCCTAATATGAAAGCTAATACTGCCACGTATGTTAGCAAGTGTTTGACTTGTGTGAGGGTCAAAGCCGGACATCAGAAACTGTTTGGGTTGTTGTAACAACCTGAGATTCTAGTTTGGAAGTGGGAAATAATTACTATGGATTTTATGAGTGGACTGCTGGTATGCGTTTAATTACACATACCTTTCACCATTAAAATCGGACTTAAATGACCCAAAACGTACCAAAAATACATTGTATTTGTATGTTTTCACTTATTTTATGCAGGAAACGGATATCGAGAAAAGGACAGAAAAATCAAGCAAGACGGACAAAACCAGCACGGAATTGGAAAAAGCGTGGAAAAGCCAAATCAAATAAAATTCAAAGTCAACCCGAACAAAGTCACAGTCAAAACGATGCCGAAATGAAGAAAATTATTGGGCCCACGCACAATCTAATGGGCGGGGGAACTAATTTGTGTATAACAGGATGTGTGTGGGGATAGAGTTTGAGAGTTGCACCACAAGCCTTAAGGTGTACATGTCGTGATTGCCATCTAGTCCATGTTGTTGGTTCATAAACACCACGATATGAGGAATATGCCGAAAAAGGCCGTTTACTCAAAAGTTATATGGGTTTATAAAGTTAGTCCACTGAGGACTACTAGAGTTAAGGATAACTGGATAATGGGATAAAGGATAATAGCGGATAACAGGGCTCAAGTTCGACCTGACAACAAGTTCAGTAGATTGCGCTATCATTGTATGTTTTAACATTGGGCGGTTGATTGAATGTTTTAAAAAGGAAATTGGGCTTTTATCAAAATGGCTTTCCGGTAATGTTTCTAGTCTATATTACTAAAGGGCTTCCGGCCCAATTTAATTATTAGATGATGTCAAGTAGAAGGGTGCGGCCATATAAGTTTTAATAATTGACTTCTTTTTGTTAAATTCAAATATGCTTTTGCACTTTGACCATTCTATTTTATAAGCTATGAATATTCGGGAAACCTGGGAGTTTTTGAAACCGAAGGTCCGTGAGTCCCGATACTAGTCTCTGTGGGGTGTCAAATGCCTGGTCACTTAGCCGCAAGGTTGGGATGTGCCGAGACAAAAGTCGCTACATGGGATGATCTCGCCTTTAAACTCATTATTCTAAGGTGGAACGTAAAGCATAGAAATATTGTAATTTTCTTAAAAAGGTTGATCTATGTGATAGCACACTCACTTAAGATATAATAAATGTCGGGAGTAAAAAGTTCACAAGTTGCAAATATGAGTAGTGTTAGCATCTTTACTGATATTTAGCTGTGATTTTGTTTTAAGCTTGGTTTGGATAAGTGAAAAGTCAGGAACGATGAATTTATCCTTTTTGGGGCATTCTCGGATTCGAAATGCATCTTGTTCTATGATCCCTAACAGTTATGAAAATAACGAAAGTCAAAATAATATAAAAATTTATATAAAAAAAATAGAAAAAAGAGTGTTTTAGATAGAATATGGATCCATAGAGGGTGTTTTATAAACTTTGTGATTCTTAATGTTCTACACAAAAATCTTTGCTACTTTTCAAAGGTTTAGTTTGGGGAAGTTTCGAGGTATTTGGTTATAAGGCATATAATATTGCGTGAGGTACACGGACAATACGTTGTTTGGGGGAATTTTTGATATGTATGAAAACCACATATATTTTATATCAAAAAGACCTTTACAAAGACCCAAAACTGTGCATAAAGGCTTGTATTTTGTTGTTTTGTCTTTCTTATTGTGTATGGTCGGAAATAAGCAAAATATCCAAGAAATCGGTTTTTTTTTTTAACTTTTTTAAAACTGGGGCAACCTCGAACATCTGGGAACGGATAAGTGTAAATTGAGCACGCATACAAGCCAGGAGGAAAGCTATTTAGCAAAGTCAAAAAGTCAACCTTCAGTCAACTTGGTCAACCAAAGTCAAGGTCACTAAAAGACAAAAACTCTAAAATCCTAAAAACAATCCCTCAAAAATTACCCTTAGAGCCTTAACGGTGTTAACTTCTATTAATAGAAGTTAACACCCGTTACTTTCTTTATAACAAAACACAAATCCAAGCCCAAAACCCACCATACCCGGCCCATTCTTTTTTTTATACCCAAGTCAACACCCGGGTCAAACAAATCAAACAACCCCTTTTATTAAGTAAAAAAAGTGGTTTTACCACTGTTCACCCGTCTCCTTCATTTACCCACAGGTAAAAACCATGGGGCAAATCCCAAAAAAAAAAAAAAAAAAAAAAAAAAAAAAAAAAAAAAAAATAAAAATAAAAAACCCCATATTAAAGGACAAAAGGACAATCAAGGGTCAAGTACCACTGTTGGCAGGAGATGGAAAAAATCATTCATGGATTCTATGGCCAAAACCCACTTGATGTGACACACGGGCAAGTAAGGAAGCACAAGGAAAATGGTCATTTTACACTAATTTCACTCACGGAAGTAACACAATGGGTCTGACACACGGATTGCCCCCCCCATGCTGGCAATCAGTTGTGTAAGCTCATATGTTAATAGTGATACAACGGTTTTGAAAGTGAGTACTCAATGATTAGAGGAATCAAGGGCCAATGATTGGAGGAGGATCTAACAAACTTTGGAGCCTTGAAGGTTCAGCTGGATGCTATAAATAGCCCTTCAATCTCACACACACGATGATCTTTTCTTTACCTAGTTTTTAGTTTTAAGATTTTTAGGAAATTTAGCTTAAGTTTTTAAGTTTTAAGTAAATGTAATTTTCATTTAAACGTTTGTAATTTTCTTTTTAAGTAATGTAATCAAGCTTTTTAGTTAATGAAATTTAAGTTCTCTTTAATAAATTGTCAAAAGTTCTCTATAAGCTCTAGTGTTAGTGTACGGATTCATAAGCTCTTATAAGCTCTCACAAGTCTATAAGCTTGTGATTGAGCTACATTGTTCATTTAATCAACTGAAACCTTTAAAATCAGCTTAAAACCTTGGCTATTTGGATATAAGGCTTATGGAAGGGAAGCTAAAAATGGAAGAGCTTCCAAGGACTTAAACTGGCTTATCATTGATAAGCCAGAGCTGTTGATAAGCTCTTTGAGCATTGTTTCTTTTGTTTTTTTTTTCTTTTTTTTTGTTTAGTTAAGCACACTGTAAGTTCTCATTTATTTCATTTGTCTTTAAATTTCTAGCTTATTTTGTTTAAGTTACTTATCTAGTTTCTTATTAGTAGCTTATCTGTTGCCATATCTATATTGTGTTTAGCTGTTAAGTAGCTTTCATCTATCTATTTGCTGTTTATAGAAATAGATATTAGATTTCTTCATATTTGCTCTTTAAATTGTCAAAAAAATCAAACAAAAGTAAAAAAAAATTAGCATAACTTTTGATCTTAGTTTATAGCCTAATTTGAAAGTTAAAAACATAATTTATTAAGTCTATTATAAGCTAGTTGTCATCTGGTCTTTAAGTTTGTGTCATTAAGTTTCTTAATTACTAGCTTAAATAAATATTCATAAGTCTAAAGGAGTGTTTGGATTAGTGCTGTTTGACCCTTAAAAGTCAAACTGAGTTGTGATCTTTGTTTGAGTCATTTGTAAAATCACTTTAAATCAGTAGTGTAAGAGATTTTAAAGGTTAGATTTCAAAATATAAAAAGTTTAAGCTTAATTTCTTTGTTCCTGCACTAGGGGATTTTTCCTTTTTACTTAGGTTGTTAAAATTTGATCCAAGCCTTCCTAGATTTGGATTTTGTTTGCTAGGTGTTCTTAGACATTCAATAGGAGTGTCTAGTGCAGAGGTAACCTTATAGGTCACCTGCAAGTTGGTTTTACCCATTTGGCAAATTGCATTAGCAGTAGTAAAACAGCAGTTACTACTGCTGCCTTTTCATTTGAATTTAAGCTAGCTTAATTAGGTTTTAGGTTTTGAAATTCAATTAGCTATTAGATTAGATATAGGTTAAGGTAGCTTAAAGCTTATTTTCACATTTATAGCTTATTTCTTAGGTTAATTTAGCTTCTAAAGTTCGTAAAAAATCCTCAAAAAGCCAAAAACAGTAGTAACTAGAACTTAGCTCTTAAATTTTGATTTCTAGCTTTTAGAATCTGTTTTTATGATTTGGACTAATAGCTTGTATGTGGTTTGTCTAGTTTCCAAAAGCTCATCCTTTGGAATAGCTTATTGAGCTATTTAGCTTATTTAGTTTTTAAGCTCTCAGAGTTATTTTCTGAGTTTGTCATTTAGATTAGTAAATTTAGTTAGCTTAATGTGTTATTAGGATAATTAGCTTTTAAAAATTAGCTTCTTCAAGTTATAAGCTATCTAAGACAGCTTTTAGTTTCAAAATTGAGCTTAATTTGAGTAGTGTGTAAGCTTGTAAGTGAAACTTAGCTTATTAGCTCTCAAAAGCTAAGTTCTTGAAAACAGCTTCTTAAAAAGCTCTTTAAGAGCTTAATTTTGAGTTTCAGCTAGTAGTCACTTTATTAAAGTTGTTTAAAAAGTTGTCCTCTACAACTTTTGTTCTTTAAGTTTTTTGTAAAAACCAAAAAAAGGGAAGTGGAAGTCGGGGGTGAGCAAGACTCGAACCCCCGACCTCAACACCTCAACCTTTTATAAACACACACACCACTCCTTACCGCTGTGCCCTTGGGTCTTTTTCATAAGACCCTTGCACTCTTTATCTTTTATACACATTTAGCATTATAAGCCTAATAAGTTGTTAAGCTTATTTCGCGGCTTATTTAATAAGCTGTGATCTCGGGCTTATTTTTCTTAGGATTTAATTAGTGTAAGCTATTTTCTGTCATTTTTCTAGAATTTTTAGAGTTCATTTAGTATTTTTAAACTTTTATTTTCATTAAAAACTTTAAAAAATATATAAAATAGAAAAATAATCAAAAAAATATAAATCTTTTTTAGAAAATTTTCTTTTATCCTAAAGTTCTCAGGAAAATTAGTTTCGTTTTCGTAGGGTCTAATTTGCAAAAATTCATTTTCTAAAGAACGGGATTCGTTCTCGTTTTCGTTTTTCGTGTTTTAACGTTCATTTCAACTCCGTTTTTGTTCTAGTTTTCTTTAAACTTACTTTTTAGTCAAATAGAGTCCATTTTAAAAGTAAAATTTAAGTTAGGTTTATTTTTAGCAAATTAAGGTTTTTGACCTCCGTTTAGGGGTCCCGTTTTACGTTTTTAGTTAAATTTAGATTTCCCGTTATTTGTCTTTATGCTTAATTGTTAAAATTTATTAATTTTAATTGTTAAAAGTAGTTAATCAAATCAACTATTGTTTCCCATTCAAATCATTGTCCAATCATCAAACGTGGTTTCAATTTCACAAGTCGTTGGGGAAACTACCCGGGGAATCATACTTCCCGGTTAAGATACGTATTATATTATATTATATATATTTTAAAGAATTTCCTTTTCACCTTTGTCCTCAAGGGCAAATTGGTAATTTTCCATCGTATTATATATTTTATATTTTACGCGTAATCAATTTTTGGCGCCGTTGCCGGAGATTTGTGATTAAGATTTTATCGTTTGAAGTTTGCTGATATTAATTTGAAGACCCTTTCATTTTTGAAAGTTTTGTTTTTGTTAAAAAAATAAAAAATTATAAAAATTATAAAAATAAAAAGTAAAAAAATATTTTTCTTTTCTTTTTTAGTATAAATAGAAGTTTAAAAACAAAAATACAAAAATATTTGCTCTTTCAATTTAAAAAATAAACAAAGTTGGTAAAATAACACCAACAAATAATACCTTCAATTGAGGTATTATCCATAATAAGTTCCCAACTTGAATCAAAGATTTCAAAACTTACCATTTGTGTCATTTACGAAATACGGGTCACCTTAAAAGGTAAAATTTTTAAGAGCTACCGTGAAGTAAATTTGATTATTTGGTTTAAGTTGTCTTCTCGTTATCCGTTAATTTAGTTTGTTAAAAAATTAAAAAAAAGAATAAAAAATATAGTTTAAATTTTCTTTTTCTACTTTGTGCATGCGCACTCGTTCTCAAACCCGCAACCGTAACCGTCGACAACAAAGCCAACCGGTTGTTGTTTAACCATTTCATTTAGAAGAACCTCTTGTTAATCCTTCATTAGTGCCGATGGCTGATAACCGGACAATGACACAATTGCTCCAAGCACCCACCGAGGGGTATGAGGATGTAATTGTAATTCCCGAAATCAATGCTAACTTTGAGTTAAAGCATGGTTTGATCAATCTTGTTCAAAACAAACAGTTTTTCGGACATGATAAAGAGGATCTACATGCTCACATCCGTTATTTCAATAAAATCACTTCAACAATGAGATTCCCGGATATCCCGAGCACGTCAATTAAGCTTGTGCTTTTTCCGTTTTCTCTTGAAGGTTCAGCCCGAATTTGGCTAGAAAAAGAATCTCCTCGATCAATTTTGACATGGGATGATCTTGTTTCAAAATTCATTAATCAATTCTTTCCTCCTTCAAAAACGACAAATCTTCGTAACGAAATCATGAGATTTCAACAAAGATTTGACGAATCATTTTATGAGGCTTGGGATCGATTTAATGACCTTCTTCGAGCATGCCCACATCACAGATTTTCAGAATTACATCAGTTAGATACATTTTACAATGCTTTGAATGCTAATGATCAAGATTCGTTGAATTGTGCTGCGGGGATAAGATGCCTCGTGAATGCTTGAGAATTATCGAGAGTAAATCCAAGGTTCGTAATTCACGAAACAAGACAGTCGTTGCCAAAGTGAGTTCGAATTCATCTACCCCCGGAATTTCACCAGATGTTGCTGCTCTTACAACCGAAGTCTCTGAACTTAAGAATTTGATGAAGACTATGCTTATCGACAAACAAAAAGCCCAAGCTCCCGCAAGCGGTCGAGCAGAGTTGTGTAACTTGTGGAGGTACTCACTCTTATAAAAACTGTCCAGCCACCGATGGCAACGTTTATCAAGACAACATTCAAGAGTACGTTTCACAAGCTGCTGTAGCCCATTTTAATCAAGGAAATTCCAATTCTAGACCTCCGATGGTTTCGAATCAAATCCGACCTCCTGGTTTTCCTCCGATTCAAAACAATCAAAACCGTTTCAATCAAAATCAAGGGAATAATTTCAACCAAAATCGAGGAACTAATTTCAATCAAAACCGTGGAAGCAACTTCAACCAAGGACAATTGTACCAAACTTCGACTAATCAAACCCCGGTTTATCAAGCTCCTGCTCCGCAACCGCAAGGTGTTTCAAAGACCGATTTTGAGAATTATGTCAAGGCTAATGATGCTGTATTAAGGAATATGCAAAATCAAGGCCAGGGTTTACAAAACCAGATGACAAATTTAACGGAAATGCTTTCTAAATTCATAAGTTCCAATACCGCTTCATCTTCGAATTCAGGTACTCTACCAAGTCAAACCATAACTAACCCTCGCGAGCATGTTAATGTTATCACCACACGAAGTGGTAAAACTTGTAAAGAACCTTCGACTCCTCTTGTTCCTACTTCTGTTGTTTCTACTCATCTAAAGTAACCCGAAGAAACCTGGAGACGTCAATGGACAAAGTGCAAAAACCAAGTTCAGAAAGTACCGCACATGTCCCACCTCAGGAGGATCATGATTCCATTTTTATTGAAATTCTGAAACCAAAAGCTAAGGAAACTGTTCAAGAGCCTATTTCTCCAGATCCTAATTCATATCAACCTAAACTTCCATATCCTGAGAGGATGAAAGTAAGAGAGAAAGATAAAACCAGTGCTCATCAGAGCAGGTTTATGAAGTTGTTTAAACAACTACATTTAGAAATTCGATTAAAAGATGCTCTCATTGAAATGCCAAAATTCAACAAATGGTTAAGCGCTTTATTAAGAAACAAAGAGAAACTTGAGGGAATCACCATTACAACCGTAAATGCTGAATGTTCTACCATAATCTTGAACAAAGTTCCTGAGAAACTTGAAGATCCCGGAAAATTTCTTATCCCGTATGTTTTACAAGAACTTGATAGGACTAATGCTTTAGCCGATTCCGGAGCTAGCATAAATCTTTTGCCTCATTCTATCTACAAGCAACTTGGGCTTGGCGCTTTGAAGCCCACCCGAATGACACTCGAGCTTGCTAACCATTCCGTTACGCACCCAATGGGTATAGCCAAGGATGTTGTAGTTAGAGTTAATGGTTTCACTTTTCTTGCTGATTTTGTTGTGGTTAATTTTGAACCAGACCCGAGAGTGCCTATTATTTTAGGGAGACCTTTCCTTCGCACTGCAAAAGCTCTCATTGATTTTTCGAAAGATGAGCCATTTAGTGGCAGTACCACTAATCGTTCCGATGCTCTTCCTCCTATTTCTTCTCCGGTAAAGACTAGTGATAATCTTGAGGAGTTCGCCGATGAATTCACTCTTCTTAATTCATTCCCACCAGATAACGATGATTCAATTCTTAAGAAGGACGTTCATGAAGAAAATTTTCAAGTTTATTCAAACCCTCTTTTTGAATTTGATGACAACTTCAACTCTAGCAACGTAAATCCTCTCTTTAACAAGATGAATATCAAGTTTAGGGGAGGATTGTTGGGAATAAAGGCCTCTTAAGTTTCTACTGCTGGTTGAAGAAATTAACACTGCTGAAGATTAGAGAACATAGTCTAAGTCATTAGTACTCTTAGTGTTATAGTTAGTACTGCCAGTACAAAGTGTTAGTATTGTCAGTTTATTAGTACTGTTAGTTATAATAGTTAGTACTGTTAGTTATAATAGTTAGTACTGCTTATGTGATATGCATGAGATATATTAGGAATAGATATGCATTATCAGTTAACCCGTTTGTAGGCCCATTAGGGTTTCCTTGGTGTATAAAAGGAACCCTACGGCATAGATCTAGATATCAAGTTTTATATAGTTTTCATAGCAAATATAGTTAGTATTTATAGTTTCAAGGTTATTCTGTAACTTTGATTGTGTTTAATATATTGAAAGTTTAGCAAGATCTTGTTTTACTGTTTCATTGTTCTTTTTAGTATTGCAAACTAGATTCCGCATAGTTTGTATTATTCACAATCTTAGTTTCTATTATAGTTGTCTTGGATCTGTCCAACACAACTAAGCTTTAACAAGCTAAGTAAGATCTGTTCAAAAGGGATCAACATTAACTTTGACCGAAACCTATAGCGATGACATGTAGTCGTTGCAGGTCGTCGCTAAAATCTCTTGTTTTTACCAAAAAAGCAGATCTTATATAATTTGGCGCCAAATGAAGCTTTTGCGTATCCTTGTGGAAAAAGAAATGTAGTTTGCATCAACCTCGTACCCGTGGTCAACTATACTATGCATGTACTTTATTAAAGGTGAACAATTACATGTTTTTTATTTGCGTAATATATAAATAATTTGGTTAGTTGTTAAAAATTATTTTCCTTACTCTTTAACAGCCTTAGAAATAAGATTTTGGATGTCAATTTTTTTTTATGAAAAGAGGAACGAGTCCGTCTACTGGCCGCTTCTCCTGGACCTTCACCGACTCCAAGTTATTCTCTAGGACATTCAATACCTCCAATTTATTCTTCGAGACCTTCTGGAAATGTAGAGTGCTCAAACTGAAAGCTATTGATTGGAAAGATAAAGGTACTCGAGGCAACATTAGAAATGTATATGCATCCCGAAAACCACACGCTTGATTCAACCGCACTACTTCACGAGCTTTACAATGACATGAGAAAATTCGGTTTGGAGTAGTTTGTCATTTAGCCATATCAACTTAGCATTTGGAATGTAATTCATATGCTTTAATGTTTAAACTTTTATCGATTTGTTATGTACTTCATATGCTTTAGTGTTTAAACTTTTATTGATTTTTAATGTAATTCGTATGCTTTAATGTTTGAACGTTAATCGATTTGTAATGTAATTCGTATGTTTTACCCCGTATCCAGTTCTATATTTTATTGTAGTGTAATCTCTTCTCTTGGACCTTCAACACGTCGAAGTTCTTCTCCTGAACCTTCAACGCTAACAGAACGAAAAACGCTAATAGAACGAAAAACACTAACAAATAAAATAGCTAACGTTTTTAGCGAAAAGCGATCAATTTACTTACGTTTTTTACAATTAAATCATTTATAAATCATTTTTAATAAATCAAAAAACGATTTAATTTTGTTGTCACTTTAGGGACTACATTTGGCCCTTAGGGACTACATTTGGCTTTTAGGGACTACATGTAGTGGCTAGACGTTTGGCGCCAAACATTCCCGCCAACGCAAAAGTAAAAAAATTTAATAAACAAAAAAGTTTCGTAGTCCCTTACTTTTAGGGACTACATGTAGTCACTAGCAGTTGGGGTAAAAGTTAGACTTTTTACTTGATTTTTAAGTTTGGTCCCCATACGTATAAGGACTACATGTACTGGCTAAACGTTTGGCGCCAAACCTTCCCGCCAATGAAAGGTAAAAAAAATATAATAAACAAAAAAAGTTTCGTAGTCCCCTTACTTATAGGGACTACATGTAGTCACTAGAAGTTGGGGACAATGTTATACTTTTTACTTGACTTTTTTGGTTTTGTCCCCTTACTTATAGGGACTACATGTAGTCACTAGAAGTTGAGGTCAAAGTTAGACTTTTTACTTGATTTTTTTTGTTTCATCCGCTTACTTATACGGACTTCATGTAGTGGCTAAACGTTTGGCGCCTAACCTTCCCGCCAATGAAAGGTAAAAAAATTTAATAAACAAAAATAGTTTCGTAGTCCCCTTACTTATAGGGACTACATGTAGTCACTGGAAGTTGGGCTCAAAGATATACTTTTTACTTGACTTTTTTGGTTTCGTCTCCTTACTTATAGGGACTACATGTAGTCACTAGAAGTGGGAGTCAAAGTCATACATTTTTAATAAGTTCAATTTTTTCACATAGCAAACTTATAGGTATTGCATGTGGTCACTATAAGTTACCATGTAGTCCCTAAAAGTTCTGGTCAAAATTCATTGCAAGAATGTTGAAAATTTTGTCTCCACACTAACAGGGACTACATGTAGTCCCTGTAAACAAGCTTATAGATACCACATCATGTAGTCCCTAGAAGTCTTGGTGGCGATATCCTTTTTTGTTGTAGTGTAATGAGTTTTGTATGATATGTAAACCCATATTTTGTTACTAAGATTTGATCAAATAAGCGCGCAGGGTGTAAAAATATATGGGGCAACCAACATGTGAAAATGGGTATTTTTAAGTGTGTATGTTTCATGTAAGACAACCCAAAAAAATTTTGTCATGTCATTTCAGTATTCCTTTAATAATACCCTTTATAGTTTGAGTATACACCTTGCATACGCAAAAAGGTTCGGGAACCCGCGCTTCGTTGCGGCGCGTTTTGTCATCACAAATGCATATAAGTAGAGGAGAAAATAGTAATATGAAACACCCACTTAAGAAAATGATTGTAACACGCTTCAATATCATTATTGATGTTACAAATTCAAATTGACGCACTTATAAATTGCAAAACAACACTTAAGAAAGAATGAACATACATGCAAGCTAATCATTCTTTTGTACAATTTTCTTTTGTACAAAATTCCTTTATGAGCTTGCATTTAGGATGCGAAAGATGACATCTCAAGGAAAAAACTATGAACCTCACGTCCACTTTGCACCTTTAGATGGTCATTACATGCCTACTTCGACTTTGTACCTTTGCTCCAGGCAATGATGTATTGTTGTACCACTTATTTTTCGTGTCCATAGCTTGTAGCGCCCCCATTTTGGTGTCTGTTATCTTTATGACCACGAATCCTTCCCGCTATTAATGACCACCGAATAATAGTTAAACAGTGAGATAAGAAACATTGTGTACCTGGGCATTGTTTTTGTGTAAGTTTAATTTGTATTCATGGGTATACTTAAAATATGTTCTTACACACATCACATTGTAGTCTTTTTACCAAGCATAATCTTCCTCCTAAGCAATTAAAACTTTTTTCCTATGGAGAGTATAATGGATGGTTATATATCAAAGCCATGTCTAAGTATTAGAACTGATAATCACCATAAGATCACTAATTTGCCGAATGAAGCCACATAAGTTTGTATAACCTCCTGTACCTATTGGATTATTTAATTTTACACTGAAGTATTAGCATAGTAGACGAAGTAGATGAGAACACTTACAAATGGGCCCACATGACCAGCGATGATGAGTGTTTGGTGATTTTGGCTTTGAACATATGTGACAGAAGTTGTAATATGCAAGACCACCTCTTCCCACGGCTGGGTAGCTTCCCCACAATATAAGTGGCGGTACGCCAAGAGACCGAAATGAAGCAAGGACATATGTTGATACCGTGCTTATCAACGGAATAGCCATCACAGTCATATGGAATATGCCACAAAAATAACTCATTGAAAGTACAACATGGTAAATAGTCCAAATACCGCTACCAGTAGGTTCATTTAAACACATATAAACATATGCCTTCAGCTTATATGATGTAAGGAAAAGGAGTATGGATTTAAAGTTATACCTATAAAGAAAAGCATAAATAGCAGGAGAATAATGACTAAACACCGGTCTCAAAGACGTCTCAACCAAAAGTATTTACTATGGGATTTACGTGCATTGTGATTGGTAATGGTTCCACACCAACCACATTTGAAAACTGGTGCAATAATTAGCCGAAGTCCAAATCCCCAGCACGTTGTCTCGTGTTACTCAGTTATGGATGGCTACAAAATGGTTCTCCTAAATGAAACAGAAGTTATCAATTCTAGTTGAGTTGTTCAAAATATTTGGGTTCTACATTAACATGACTTTTCCATTAGTATATGGATTATATAAATCTAAAGGGTGTTTTTTTAAAGAATTTAAGGGGTGTTTGGCTTTGGCTAAGTTTCTTTATTTTGAAAATTAGTTGTAAATTTGATCGATATTAAAATGGAGGAACTACACGATATTATTCAATAAAAAAACATCATAAGAAAGTTTAGGCATAAAACGGACGGTGAATCATGATCCACAAAAATTATCTTAACGATCTCACCTGAGATGAAAATTAATATATATTGCACTTACAAGACATATTACTACTTGGTTATAGCTCATGTATTTGGCCAATTAACTCTTCAATTCATCGACCTTCCTGCAATCATAAAATATAAATTTCTAGATTAACTACAATTCACAAAACTATGTTTCTTCTAGGTCACTGGTCTTGAAGGAATTATTTTTTCAAATACAAAACTGACGTGCAACAAGCAATCATATAGCAAAATCAAATAAATGAATCTACTAATACCCGTGCTAGGCCCTCTGTATGAGGAATTTTTCAATTATTTCATTCAAGTTACACTTCCGTTAAATACCAAAAAGATACATGCAAGTAGGTGTGATATTGGTAATGTGTGCTTAACACCTCAAAGCAGTTTCATCCAGAAACTTTATGGCTTATCTGATGTAGGAATAAGCATATAAGCACTCAAATAGGCAATCTATAACACATTTGACCCATCCCATTGTTGGTATGACAGTGGGTATTAACACAGAAAGCACAAAGGCTATTTGAAATAGATACTTTATTTTGATTGTATTACATAAACATTGCAGAGACATAGCCTTATATAGGCTGATTACAGACTCTTCAACATACCAGATAATAAAGAGTGACCTGTTACAAGGCAACACAAAGAGACTCAACTGACAACTTAGACTTTATTGTAGAAGACCAGAAGACTACTAACTTAAATATTCTTTGAATCATTATTCAACATTCCCCCTTGATTCAAAGCTACAGACTCCAAGACATTTTCTCACATAGGCATGTTGAGCAATAGAGATTGATTTGGTGAGAACATCAGCCACTTGCTCTTTCGTACCGCAATACTTCAGCACAATTTCACCTTTTGCTGCAAGAGTTCTTATAAAATGATAACGTATGTCGATATGCTTTGTTCTATTGTGAAAAGATGAATTTTTAGTCATTGCAATAGTCGCCTTGTTGTCGCATAATATTATAGTAGATCCTTGTTGCTCTTTATGAAGATCATTGAGTAGCCTCCTTAACCAAACTGCTTTACACGCTGCTGAAGTTACAGCAATGTATTCAGCTTCCCCTGATGAGAGTGCAACTACTTCTTGCTTCTTAGAGCTCCACAAGATTGCTCCAGAACCGAGACTAAACATATGGCCAGAAGTAGTGACGGACCTAGGAATATCGCTTGTGGGGGGCAAAAAAAAATTTTTTTGGCAATGGCAACAAAATGTGGAAGAAAAAAGTAAGATCGAAATGATAAATCAGGTATTTTTAGTTAGAGATAAGGATTTATAAGATTTTAAAGTGTTGAATTTGGGTTTTAATATGTGAGTGAAGGGCAATTTGAATCTCGAGTGGAGGGCACTTTCAAAAAAAGGTCAAAATTACACTAAATTTTTGACTTTTTCGACGAGCCATGGGGGGCACTTGCCCCCATATTTAACAAATAGATCTGTCCCTGCACACACGGACAACCCTCATGTACGTATTTAAACCAAATATTTAAACACTCACATATTTGGCTTGTATCGTTCGATCAGTATTATTTTTTTTTATTTTCTTGCTGTTTCGTACACTCACGTTGCTGCTCATAGGTGTTGCATTGTAGGAGTAGGCAAGTACCATGGATAAAGATTACAGGAAGAAACTAAATATCAGGGACGTTTATCAAGGGTAACTTGGTAACTTTCTTAATTACTCTCGGGATTATATTATTTTATAGGTACGTAAAACTACTATCACTGCAACTTTTCTCCTGGATTCATAGGTGTAGCTTCTCCATTGCAATTTTTCATTCCAAATTTGGACAAAAGATCTTTGGCATACTTTCTTTGTGAAACAAATATACCATCGTCCGCCTGCTTAACCTCAAGTCCAAGAAATTACTTCAAATTTCCCAAATCTGACATCTCAAACTCGCTCATCATACATGACTTAAACTCAGAAACTAACTTTTAAGAAGAGCCCATATAGATCATGTCATCGACATAAATACAAACCACAAGAAAATCACCATTATCACTCTTTTTCACATAGAAAGTGGGTTCATTTTCACTCCTTACAAACCCGTGTTGTAAGAAATATGAGTCAACTCTTTTGTACCACGCTCTCGGTGCTTGTTTAAGCCCGTAAAGAGCTTTCTTGAGCTTATACACTTTATCTTCATTATTACGAACAACAAATCTCTCGGGTTGACACACATACACCTCCTCTTCTAGTTCTCCATTTAAAAAGGCAGATTTAACATCAAATTGATATACCGGCCAATTTAAATGAGCAGCCAATGATAATAAAATTCTCACGGTTTCAAAACGTGCAACAGGAGAAACGGTTTCGTTGAAATCAACACCTTGTTGTTGTGCATACCCCTTTGCAACGAGCCTCGCTTTGTGCTTTTGAACACTCCTATATGTATTAAACTTCGTGCGAAATAACCACTTAAGACCAATGGGTGATTTGTCATTTGGCAAGACTACAAGCTCCCAAGTCTGGTTTCTTTCTATTGCTTGCATCTCTTCTTTCATAGCCTGCTTCCATTCTTGTCTTTCTACTGCTTCTTTATAGGACACATGATCTGATGCATACAAAGCATATGGTTGTGCATGAGGGTCTGCATAAATATCATCAAGGGTCCTGATTTTTAGTGGAGGAGAATCACTAAAAGAACTTGATGATGATGCATTTGATGAAGAAGAGTTGTTGCGCGTATGCACTGGAGTAGAAGCAGGGCTGTTTGTTGGACTTGAATTGGTGGAATTTGTTCGAGTTGCAGGTGGTGTTGTTTCTCCATTAGGAACATCATCAATCAATGGAATTGGATCACCTGAAATCTCTTTCCCAGAACTAAAATCCCAACTTGCATTTTCATTAAAAACAACATCTCTGCTAATGAGAACTTTGCCACTCAACGGATCATAGAGTTTGTAAGCTTTAGATTGTGGACTATACCCAACAAATATGCACTTAACAGATTTTTCATCAAGCTTACGACGCGAGTTTGAGTTGATTAAAGCATAAGCTATGCATCCAAAAACACGTAAGTGGCTTACCTTGGGCTTATTTCCTTTCCATGCCTCGTAAGGAGTCCTATTATAGACAGCCTTTGTAGGAGAGATATTTAGGAGATAGACCGATGTAGCAACCGCTTCAGCCCAAAAGGTCTTAGGAACGCCTTTAGCATTCATCATGCTTCGAGCCATTTCTACAATCGTGCGATTTTTCCGCTCCGCTACGCCATTTTGCTGTGGCGTATAAGGTGCGGTAAGTTCTTTGTGGATACCATATTCTTCACAAAAAGTGATGAATTCTGTTGACATAAACTCTCCTCCCCTGTCTGTTCGAAGAACTTTAATATTCCTGCCACTTTGTTTCTCCACATAAGATTTGAACTTCTTGAAATAATCAAACGCTTCTGATTTATTTTTCAGAAAATACACCCAACTCATTCTACTATAGTCATCGATAAAGAGTAGAAAATAACGACTTCCTCCTATAGAATCCACGGACATCGGTCCACATAAGTCGGCATGTATCAAATCAAGGCAAGCTGCAGCTCTCATGGAATTTCCGACCGGAAATGATGGTCTATTTTGTTTTCCATATACACAACCCTCACAAAAATCAATATTATCAATTTTGGGCAGACCAATTACCATATTTTTATGTTCCAGCAGTTGCAATCCATTTATACTTAGATGACCATATCGTAAATGCCATATGTTCTTATCACTCGCTCCAGCAACTAAAGCAAAGCTGTCAACAGTGGAAATGTCAAAAGGAAACATTTTATTCTCTGTCATTTTAACATTGGCAACTACCTTTCCTGACTTTTTGTCTTTGATAACACATGAATCATCATCAAATAATATAGAATGCCCACTACACATTAATTGCCCGACACTTAGCAAATTATGAGCTAAAGAAGGAACATGCTCAACATCATAGAGAAGTTTGACATTACCTTGGGTGGTTTTGATTGCAACAGAACCTTTCCCTTCAACTTTCATTTTCCAGTCATTCCCCAATGTCACTTCCTTTCTTTGTGACTCGTCAAGCTCTTTGAACATGGATCTTGCACCACACATATGATTCGAGCACCCACTGTCAATATACCAAACATTATTTTCTGTATTTGGTGCATTAACAGGAGAATAGGCCATAAATAATCTCTCCTCCGAAGTTTCGCTAAAATTGGCACGGTGTTGCTCGCTTTTCGGTTTGTTCCAACAATCAACATCTCTATGTCCATACTTCTTGCAGTGTTGACATTGTACGGAACCCGTTTTCGGTTTGCTCCAGCAATCCACATCTTTGTGGCCATACTTGTTGCAATTTCGACATTGAATGAGGTTCCTATTTTGTCTTTCATCAGATTCACTTCTTCCTCCGCCTCGGCCTTGGCCACGACCACGACCACGATAGCCACCTCTATTATTGCCTCTAAAATCAGAACTTTCCACTCTTCCTTTTGAAGAGGCGTCCCCTCTGACTTGGAATGCTTTCTCCTCCGTCCTTTCTTACGCATAATTCAATCTGTCCTCATGAGCAAGTAACGAGCTCATAAGTTCATCAAATGAATACGAGGATAAATCATGGGCTTCCTTGATTGCAGCTACAACATGATTGAACTTGGAATTGAGGCTTCTCAAAATATTAGAAACAACAGCTTCTTCATTAATCTGGTCTCCATGAGATTTCATTTTGTTAACAAGGGTGGACACTCTTGAGAGATAATCTTGGGCAGATTCGGAACTTTTCATGTTTAAATTCTCGAATTCACGACGAAGTGTCTGAAGTTTCACTGTAATTACCTTTGTTGATCCTTTGAACTCGTTCTGAAGAATTTCCCATGCTTCTTTCGAGGTCTCTGCTGCTGCAATTCTTGAGAAAATGGAGTCATGCATTGCTTGCTGAATAAAGAAAAGTGCTTTCGAATCTTTCTTCTTATTCTCCTTTGTTCGTTGCTCATCTTGAACCTCATTAGCGAAACCATTTTCTACCAGGTCCCATAAGTCTTGAGACTTAAAGAGTGTTTTAATTTTGAAATTCTAAAATTCGTATTTCTCACAATTGAAAATAGGAATCATGGGTTGCGCAATAGTTGTGGATCCATTGGATGCCATGGGTAGGCCTGCGTTGGCTTTTGGTTTAACAGAGTTTGTGGATTCTTTTTGGCTCTGATACCAATTTTGTTGGTATGACAGTGGGTATTAACACAGAAAGCACAAAGGCTATTTGAAATAGATACTTTATTTTTTGTATTGCATAAACATTGCAGAGACATAGCCTTATATAGGCTGATACCAGATAATAAAGAGTGACATGTTACATGGCAACACAAAGAGACTCAACTGACAACTTAGACTTTATTGTAGAAGACCAGAAGACTAGTAACTTAAATATTCTTTGAATCATTATTCAACACCCATTAGTACAAAATTTCTAGTTTTGATCAATCCCATTCGACCCGTTACCCGAACCGCCCAATTGACCACTACCCATCAGTTACGGTCTTGAGAGAAAGGTTGAGTGAGAAACTGTGTGTGGATGATTCCAGGGACGGTGGAATTTTCTATTGAGATAGAGATAAGAACACGTATGACTCATACGTGTTTCATTATAATGAATATGATTAAAAAATTAACAAAGTGGTATTGTTAATAATAATTAATATGATCATGAAAGCGTCATATATTGTGTATGCATATTTGTTCACCCCTCAAGTCTCACCGAAAGTATCTAACAGGCTGATATTTTAACCAAACATCAAGACTATGAGACGTAACGACAAAAAATGCTAGATACTTATGGTATGTGAAGCTTCACACGCCGGTATTCCATTCTTTGTCATCGCTAAGAAACCTAAAGCTTCACACGCTGATAGGTTTCATTTTCATTCCGCTGGTAGGATTGACGGGGGACAAACGCAACATATGTCCCTTTCGACAAATTACAACCTAAAATGGAAGTATCAACTTTAAAATGATGATTAAAATAAGCAAACCCGAATGCAGTCATCATTGCAACCGAATGAAAGAAAAAGAAAAGTTTATCATAGAAAAATTAAAAGGCAAATTGTTTTCAATATATGATATGCGTAATTAAACAACACGGTGGCTTCAGGTAAAATAAGTAGTTATGCGGCAAATAGCTAAGGGGGTGTTTGGGACTACATACATTTATGCTTTTCTAACTATTTGCTTATATCAAAGCATGTACGATTTTTGTGCTATCCAAACAGATTATGCCTATTTTCAAGTAAAATAAGCAATTAAATTATAGTTATATTTTTCCAAACAGTTGAACCTAAAATCGTGATAAATAAATTCAAATGTAATTTTGGAGAAAACAATTAGCTTTTTGAGAATCCTCTCAAAACTTACAAAATAAGCATATTCAAATTATTTTCATTTCGCAGGATGAGGTAATATAAAGTTACTTGATTAAGTGATTAATTCATAATGTAATTAAAAGGAGATGCAAATAAATAACCGCCGCTTATTTTGAGCTGGTGTGATGTACTCTAGTGTTCCATTCCTAACGCCTCATTCGTTCTGCTTCCTCGCATCAACTAGTTTGAAACTATAACTCCCTTTATACCATGAAATCTGCAAACTCAAAATTTGAACTCGTAAACGATTTTGGTTACAATTTTCGCAGGACTAAAGCAATATATGACAAAATATAAAACTTTAGGCTAACCGTCTCACTTGATTCCACAAACTTGTTCCAATTCATATTGCATCGCTTTTGTGACAAAAATAGATCCGTTTGCCATCTTCCCAAAATGTAGTTCAATCGTAATCAACGAACAAAGCTTTTACCAATTATGTACTAATAAAAAAATAGAACTCATGAAATACAGCCAAACTCAAATTAGCTAATAATTCCAAAAGTAAGCTTAAACAAACCCCGGCCTTAGATTTTAGTAATTAGTCCAAAATCCTTTAATCACATAAACTAACATTTCGCACAAACGACTCCATTTACCAAGAAAAACCAAAATCAAAATAAAAAATGATATACCCCAGGATGGTATTGCAACCTATAAACCGCCTCCCGACGCACTCCACGACTACAATCGCACCCTGCTCACTTCAAAACCATTCGGCGTCTTAACCGACGGATCTCCATCATTCATCCAAACAACGTGCTCAGATCGTTTACAACCAAAAAACAAAAACTCATAAAAAACCCCAAATTTCACATTAAAAATCAAAACTCTATCTACATAAATCTCAAACACCACTCACTTAAATGCAAACATAAATATCATACCACTGACTTAGGATGATCAAATGTTGGTTGAACATGAGCAGCAAAACAATCAGAGTTAAAACTCGCCCGTTTCTTGAATTTTGGGTAGGAAATTGTGTCAATGGTAGTGTGATGATTGTTGACCATATAAGAAACCCCAAATAAAGATTGCAAAATTCTTGGGTTTGATGAATCACAACTGCGTGTGAAGTATGAGACGGGAGGGATAATTCTCAGAGTTATTTTGTGTGTGGAGTGACGATTCCATTAGGTGGGGTGATGATTTAATGAGGTGGTTTGAATGTCTCATAAACACGTGTATCTATTTAAGCTGTATCTCGTACTTTAATTGTTTATTAATAAAATATTGTTCATAAGAAATAAAGAAATATATTTTACTGTTCATAACAATAATAAAAAATGAGTATGTCAAGGGGGACAACACATCAAATGTAATATAGTTTTAATTTAAGGTTCATGGGCGATGGGGTAATTGCAAACACCAGTTTTAAAAAAGGAAATTTCGGCGTTTTAAGGTTCATGAATTAATCTCAGCCCGGCCACTCGATCTTTTGATGTGCGTATTAAGGGCCGTTTTAAGGTATGTTTTGTGCTAATTTTGACGGTCTAAGTCAGTTCAAAAGCGACAAAAATTACAGTCAAATCGAGAAAAATTAACAGAAAAAAAACAATACCTCAATAAATAATATCCACCCATTGTAAATTACTCCTTCTGTCCTATATTTATAGTCCACCGACAAAAAACACGTAGTTTAAGAAAAACATAATCATTACAGCTTTTTCTCTCTTACTTTTTGCACAATGACACTTTTACCCTTAACCAATTAATTTATAACTTCTTTAAAGTTTGTAATAATAACATGTGGTAAACTTAATTTAAAATAATTATGGGACGGAGGGAGTAACATAGAATTGGGGTGTTCATTGATGTAGAATGAAAACAAATTACAGAGTTTACCACATTCAAGCTCTATAAAACAGTAAGAAAATTAATTTCCAGCTTCAGGAATATGCTCTTTTTTTATCACTCCTGACTCTTATACCAGTAGATGCCTTTGTTCTTTTCATCACTTTCATCTGGCTCAATGAAAAGACAATTCTTGGATTCTCTCCATAACGCCACAAAAAATGGAGTACTGTCACTTTGATAAAACTCACCCATTATGGGCCTGATCGCCTTGGTGGCTTCCATGGCATGATAGTGAGGAATGTAAGAAAACAAATGATGTAGCACATGTGTGTCGGTAATGTTATGGAACACCTTGTTAAGAACTCCGTAGTCCCTGTCAATAGTTGAGAAAGCACCTTTCATCCAGTTCCATTCGGAGTCATCATAGTGCGGCAAAGAAGGGTGAGTATGATGAAGGTATGTTATGGTCACAACAAATGCGTTCATGACCATCAACGCTCCTCCGTAGGCGCAGAATATCCAAGTGAATCCTTGGACCATAGCCACTTTGTACAACAAGTAAGAAAAGCTGACAAGTCCTATATCAGACATGAGAATCAAGACTCGCTCATTATCTGAGAAAATCGGGCTTCTAGGATCATAGTGGCTAGCGAATTTATCATAAGGTCTTCCAGCAGCATTAATAGACAAGTAAATGTACCATCCGAGAGTGAGTTTTACAATAAGGGTAAGAGTTCGACCAATAGGATTGTCGAGGTAAAACGCCGATGATGCAAGTTTGGGTCTTGTCTTTGGGACATATACCTCGTCATGTTCAAGTGAACCCGTGTTAGCATGGTGACGGCGATGACTTATTTTCCAGGAAAAATATGGGGTTAATAGGAATGAGTGTAAGATAAACCCTATAGTATCCTCGAGCCATACATAGTCGCTAAAAGCATGGTGTCCACATTCATGAGCAATAAGCCAAATACCCATGAACACACAACCCTGAAAAAACCAGTAAAAGGGCCAAGCAAGATAAGGAAGAGGGTGAGGGAGCTGTGGTATATAGGTTGTGGCAACATAGTAAAATATCGAAGCTGCAGTAAGGTCAGCTACCAGATAAGAAAATGACCGAATCATGGATCTTTCAAAACAATGATGTGGTATAGCTTTCTTGATATCTGCTAATGTAAATGGTGGTTTTGAGGTTGGGGCTCTTTTGATAACGTTTGTATCGGGTTTCTTAATATCTAGATCACGAGGATTCGAACGGCCACCAGCACCCATTTTTTTCTAGCTAGAAAAGTGTGGATTCACTTGATTAATGTAGTAATATAAGAAATGAGTGAGTTGAGTTTGGATTTGGGTGTTCTATTCCAGTCACATATATATGCACATTAAGGTATGTATCTAGTATTATAAATGGGGCCGCCTTTGTTTACTGTTCTGAGTTCAACCATATATTTTTTTAGTTTGGTAGTCAATAATGACAGAATAAAATCCAAATTTTCGGTAGTTGTACACATCCAAGAAAAACACGAACAATTTCTCAATTATCTTTAATTTAGATCGCATGACACGTTTGATACAGAGAATTTCAAAGATTATAAATGAAGCAGAGAATAAAATTTTAGAGAAATGAAATTGATTGACAAATTTATTTATTCCACTGACAAAATTTTACAGAATTAAAAGGATCACCTATAAAAATTTTCAAGCACAAGATGTTGTATGTAATTTGTTTACATAATTTTTTTTAAACAAGATTCATTTTTTATTAAAATTATATATGAAAGTGATAAAAAAAGAAAGTAATAAAAATTACAAAAAAAATAATTCATTTCTCCAATTTCTCCACAAAAATAATAGAAATGGAGGTAAACAAATTACACTACTCAATTCTCTCAATTTCTCTACCAATTTCTCATCAATTCTTCATTTTTTTTATTTCTCTCTATCAAACAACAGGCTAAATATAACCATAATATTTCATAAATTTGCCAGAAAATTTAACCATTTAAAATATTGTATTATACAATAATACAAACAAGGTTTTTAGCCCGCGCTTAGCTGCAGAGCGCGGGGGTATTTTTTCCTAGTTGAACAGAGCAAACGGCATTGAGCTGAAAGTAGATTCATGTGTGTTTCGCTCCACAAAACTATAACAGAATCTAGAAATTGATTTAATTTAAGTGAAACCATTTTGAGATCTATTCAAATTTACCAACCACAACTTGTTCAAAGAAAGGAATGCAAGGTGATGAAAGATTAATTTTGTGATCGAATTGCTTCAAGTACTTTGTTACAAACTTTGACACTTTTAGGTTTGCAACTATTCTTTTCCTTAATACCTTACTGAGAAAATCTGCGTTTACGGACGTCAGGAACTTCTTCAAATTTTAAGCCTCAACAAAAGATCATTTCGTGGTATAGTACATTTGCAATCTCTGATATAGTTCGTGATTCATCTTCATTCTTCTCAGTGTTTTGCAAAACTTACTCGTTTCTTCATTGCAGAAAAACGACAAAGGAACTGTTATCATAGTCGGATTCTATAGAAGCCTAAACATCTATTTTCTATTATGAGACAAAGTATCAAAATTATGAGTTCATAAAAAGCTAACTGAGACTTATATTTCAACCTTAAAAAATGTAGGCTCTTTTTCATCAATATATATCAAAAGGTTACGGAGTTGATTTCTTTAGTAACAATGTTTCTTTAGTAACAATGTTTTACATATGTATCTTCAAAGAAGTACACAACGGAAAGAAAAATAAAACCGGAATGCTAAGAGAACAGACTATTATTAACTTTCAAATACATAGAAGAACTATGCATAACTTATTCAGCAGAATTAGATTTGGTTTTATAAGTATATACCAAGTTATTCGCCATTCTAAAGACAGTAACAATGCATAATAGTTATTACAGGTGACAATCCTAACAAACATCATTATCGATAGTGAAATTATGTTAAAGATGATGTAAACGCTCAGAGGCTGCAAATTCAAAGTCATGGTAAGAATGTTTTTTGATAAAGATGATTCACATCCTAAAATTCTAATTACTTAAGCTCGCAGTCATCCAACGTGGACATACATGCAAGAATCAAAACAGAGATAGACTATAATGTAGGCACCCAATACTAGTCTATTCTAAATTCTTAGGTGCAATAATCAAGTTTCATATCAAAAACCAAACACCCCTGAACTGAACCAAATGTTTCACATACCAAACAAACAGAGGAAACAATTGCAAAGACAAAGTGGACATCACAACTTATAGTTTTGTTAGGATGACTGAAGTGGGCATAGCAATTATCAAAAAACAACAAATAGCTAACTAAGCTAATAAAAGATGATCAATATTGAAGAAAATTAAAGAAAATAGTGCCCTCTTCAATGCATTTTCAAGAAAATTAAAGAAAAACTTTGCATTATTTATTGAAGAAAATTAATAGGTGAGATTTGTACCTGGAGTGTCTTCTTTACTGCTGCTTGCTCCTTAACTGTTTGCGGGTTTCTCCAAGATGGCATCGACAACGGTGGTTAGTATTTTGGTAGGTATCTGACGCGAGTCTGCTCATTTGTACTTTTGTGCCATTTCTGAGCACGGAATTTGTTGTTGTTCCTTGGACTCGGTCTCAGCTGAGTTTGACTCGGAATTTGCTACTGTGTTTGTTGAGTCTGTGTTTTCAGTTCGCTTGTTGGACGACTCGTTTTGCGCTGAGTTTGACTCTGAATTTTTGTCATAATGTATCCTGAATCAGCCAACGACGTGAATAACTATAAAGTAATAATATTTATAGGTTACTCACATTTTCGTTGTCCGCTCAACTTTGCTCCATCATCGTACTGAATTGCTCCCCTCTTTTCGTTTTCATTGTCACAACTACCAAAGGATTTAATAATTAGATCCATGTAACACCATAAACCAACAATTTCAATTTGGCAAAGACCTATGTTTTCAGTCGTATATGAAAATGGTTCATTAATTAATTCATAAAGCAACCAGTTTACTTGAAGCATATGAATTGGATTTGGATTCTGGGATGTTTTAATGTTAGGTTGTATTCAGCTTTTCAGGGTTAAAGGCAGTGTAAATAGTCTGTGATTAAAGGTAGTAAATCCTACATTAATGCTTGAAAGTAGTAGCGTTTAAAAAGTAGTAAATCCTAAGTAGCGTTTAGACCTGAAAATTATTATAATAGCATTAATGTGGGATGTTTTAAATCATACCTGAAATTATGCAGTTTTTTAGGCATTAATGTATCTATTTACCCTTAGTAAATCCTTAATTTTCAGGGATTAATGTATCTATTTACCCTTAGCAAATACATAGTTAACTTTCAGTCGGCTTATCTTGAAAGTAGTATGTGTATTCAGATAATTTTCTTATTGCTAACATAAACGAAACTTTGACTTACCTTACCCGTAGAGCAGGGACGAAATTTTTACCAAGCTCCCTTCTGGACGGCTTATCTTTCAGTGCAAAGGCAGAACACGCGCCAAACACCCAAGTACTCGTTACATTAGTCGAAAAAAATAGATATATCCGTCATGGCTGCGAGCTTAAGAAGCTCGCCCCGCCATGAGTCAAATAATATCATCTTATCGTATAAACCCAGAAAACCCATAACTTTGAAATTCAGTCCATTTTCAGGATATGTGCAACCATAACTTAACATTGTGGTGTTGGTGGGTCGACTTAAAAGTGTTTGTGTTTTTATGTAAACAACAAATTACAGAATGATCCATTAAATAAAAATAAATAGGCTCAGATGTGTAAATGAGGGGTCGGGTCACAAAAAGTTCAGAATCCCGCCATGGCTGCAAAGAAAACCCGATTGCATAGTAACCACTTATACTACGCCATCCGGTGATTGCCTCGCCAAGTTACGATCGAATCTTTAATGACCCATATCATTTCGCTCAGACTACAACAATCATCACAGCCCATTTGGTAAGATCATCTCTGATACAAAAAGGGTGAAAATGAAATCATTGCCTTATTCATATGAACTAAAGAAAATCATATTATGGCAAAAGAGACTCAAATGACCGTTTATGAAATTGCTACCCTCTTTTTCGCCAGAGTCTCATTCGTTTGTCTAAGCGGCATTTTATCCCCTACTAACAACCGTAGCTATCACAATACATCGAGTTTATAAGGACGACAGACAATCCAAACACAGCTTCCTCTACCAGCAAGTACGATGGGCCAAAAAACCTTTGAAAGAAAATCAGCATAAAAAAGCTGCAATTGAAGACGTAAATTTTTTTACTACTTTTCAATAATCAGTTTTTTTGAAAATGCTTATCTTAAGATGCAACTAAAATTATACAATTTAAAACTATGCAACTGGAAGCTACTTATGCAAAACTATGTACACCATACATAAATAATCCGATAAGCATTTTGAAAAAAGCAATCCCAAACACACATGTATGATTTTAGAAGCTTATGACACACCTTTCTTCTTACTACCGACAATATTTTTTTTTCATATAACCCTACTTCCTAACTCGACCACAAAGACGAATGCATACAGAAGTTCCAAAACATATTCATTAAGTCCAAAAATTAACAAATCCCAACAACAAAACTCTAATTTGAAAATTGAATCTTTTGAATATACCTTTCATTAGAGATTGAATCTCTTATAAGCTTAAACCTTAAGCTTAGGCTTTTATAAGCTTAAGCTTAAGCTTATAAGCTTAGGCTTATATTGAGGCTCAGGTTTACGTGTACGATTATGGTGCTAAGCACCCGTCATGGCTGCAAACACACTCTTGGTGTGTCTGCCTAGCCAAGATACGGGTCTGGTTGAGGTACACACCTTAAACAGCTAAGCAACATCGTCGCTTGTATTCTAGTCTACGTAACACAAAACAAAACTATAATTACCATCCTCACACAATGTAGGTGTTGTCTCAGCATGTAGAAATTTCATAGGGATAATGCAAGTAATCATTTCAAGCAGAAACGACAACAACAACGCCTTTAAACTAAGAGCAGTCACTCTTTGTGATCACCAAGGGTATTTATACCTAACATTTACACCATATGAATCACTCCCCCGCATCTATATAAGTGATGCGAGGGAAAAGTTTCGCAAACCAACAAAACATACGAAACTATCCTATCACTTATTACAATATGACACATTAGACCCTAAACGTATTGTTTACACTTTTCATTCTCCAACAATCCCCCTTAAGGGTAGATCATTCGGTCTTCTATTGATTGGCATATTGTTTGGCCAGCTTCGAGCTTCGGTCTTTTGTTCCATTCGCTTCCATGAGTCTCGAAGGGTCAGTGTATCTTGGATAGCTCATACCACTCTGTTCATAAGCTCCTGTTGCTTCTCAGAATTTTTTTTACGGCAAGACTGTGGTACATGATTTTTGGTGGCAAAGTGTTGCTATGTATTCATATTAGAAAACCTTCGTATCGATCTTTACCAATCTTCTTACCCCAATGTTAATACATGCATTTTACCTATCATGCATTTTCTAAATACTATGTCTCAAGTACTCTTCTACATGACTGCATCATACGAATATCCTGCGTTCAAGAATCGCAAAAAGAAATTGCGTTAAGAGCCCAATGTTTTCAAGAAAGATGTGAATCGTATGTCATAGCTTTGGTTTTTGTAATCTGATCTACCCAGGCTTCTAATACTCCCATGTTTTATAAAAAAAATCTATAAGTGCTGGTTTTTATTAATTATTTGATATGTGATGATGATAGCTCTGTGGTGTTGACTGAAGTCGTGTGTATCATTTTTTTAAGTCTGGCATTTTGATTTTGTTGTTTTGTAGCACGAGATGGATGGTTGCGCCCGTTCTTTGATTGCAGATGGAAAAAATTTAGAAATAGGAAAACTCGTGAAGAAAATGAGTTTTTTTATAATCTCGTTGATCCTGACTTCTTGAAGATTCAATTGTTAAGAGGACCGCTGCTTCAATTATTATCCGGTTCTTTCGATATTTTATAATCGGTATTTTTTCTTGTGTGTTTAGGATCGCCGATATTGGATGCTTTTTAAAATTATTGGTCATTTTTAGATGATATAGTCTATGACAACTGATGTAGATATTTACTTTATTTTTTTATATTTGATTTATTACCTTTTGAATCATAAAACTTTTCGATTGTCTTTGGAGTCAAGCGCACTAGGGATATATTCTTATATCTTGGTTCATGTTTTCAACTTTCCATTGATGATGTTGTTGTGGGAATGCAGTGCAAGTGCATACGAAACTTTTTGGCGGTACACGTCAGTGATAGCACAAATACAGTTTTTATTCTTGAACGGTAATATTTTACATTATCAGCCATTAGTCTATGATGTTACAGTTTTCTGAATACTTGATACAATGTCTTTGTCAATCTAATTTATATAATAGATATTTCTTATCTTTGGCATATGCTTAGTTACTTTAGTCCAATTATTAATATGTTGTTGTCTTTCATATTTAGGCTATCGAGTAAATTTTAGCACAACGTTCTAAAATTGAAATGAGGAGGGTGGAAGAAATTGATATTACGGTTCTGAATGGTACTTGAAGGAGGATTTATTTAAAAAAGTTTTCCAAATTAATGAGCGACATGCGAGGACATGTTTTTGGACTTAAATAGGAAAGGTACCAAGGACCGGGAGGGGAAAATATGAGGTTTAGATGTATGATTTCTTACATATCTGGATCAGTTGCTCCCATCACGTCATAAAGCTTACTTTACTTGGAAACACTGTTGTTTAATAAGTGTCATATACCAAGGAGCAAGACGGGAAAATATTAGGTGTAAATGTGTGATTGCTTTTAGTTCTGGATTTGTTGCTCCCGTCCCGTCATAGAAATATATGTTGTGTTCATTATAGTTGTAATTAGAAATGTGTTGAAATCAATTTCAAGCAATAATCATTTATACGCGATAAATGGAATAGGGAATGTTGTGTCATTATGCTTTTGTAAAACAGTATATTAAATTTAAACTTATTGTTTTTTTGGACAATATGTGTTTTTTTTCTTTTGTTTTTGTTTATGAATTTTGGAATTGTTTTATGTGTTTTTTACTTTTGTCTTCATCTTATACTTTTTAGACTAAAATGTTATGAAATATATACAAAAGAGAAATGTTTGACCTTTTCTCGCAATAGGTCAATGGAGAAAGAAATCCACTTCCCATCCTACCACTATCCGGCCTCAACCCATAACAGAAGACAACCATGGCGACAACAACGACGATAGATGATAGACTGCAACCCGGAGACAGAACACGAAGGAGTATGGAACTCAACACATCATCACTCCTTACTTCTTTACTGACTTTCCACAAGGACTGAGTGAGACGGTTCTGTGAAATACTTTTGCTAAATATGGAAGCATAACCGATGTCTATATGGCAAAAGAGCCAACCATCAATGGGAAAGCTTCCGGGTTTGCAAGATTCATCAATGTTCAAAACCTAAAATCTTTCTAAACAACTCTTAACTTTATCGTTGTCGGCACATACCATTTAAAAGTTAACATTGCTCGGTTCCAACGTGGTAAGACTAACAATCATGTTAACACCAACCCTAACCGTCAACCTATCACAACACCTTTGCACCTTCAACAACCTACCAACACTCACTATAGGAACCAAATAATTACTTCACTTCCATAATGAAAACCAATAAAATAAGATAGGAGATGGGAAGAAAAGTAGAGAGAAGTTTAGAGAGAGAAAGTAGAAAGAGAAAGAGAGATGGTTGTATTTTTGCAAATGTGAGAGGATACAAATGAGAACTAACACCCTCTCCACACTTGGAGAGGGGTATTTATACTAACTTAGGCCGCCCTCTTAAGGCTTTTGTTGGGCCGTGAGTTTTGATGTCTTGGGTCGAGCTCGGGATTACTTTAGGCTTTATCCTGATACATGTGCAATATTAGATTACATTAAATAAGCCTGATACCCGTAACTAGCCTATTACAACATATATTAGATAAAGACCGAGCTCCCATGTTCAATCACCGAGCTTCTTTGTTCGACTCAATATTTTGAGGCTAACAATCTCCCTTAATGTGTTGTCTTCTAATTCTATGTGGAGAGATCTTGAATCTTGCTTCCTTGGACTTTGTTGAGATTGCTATGTCGTTTAGTTCTTGAGTCTTTGTCTTGGTATTTATCTTGTTGTAGTCTTGTTCCTTCATGTTGTGTAATCTTTGATCTTGAGCCTCTGTCATTGTGTTTAAACTTTGTCTTTTGTTCCGAGATCTTTAAATCTTTTCCTTGTATGTCTTGATCGTCTTTGCCATCTTCCGATCTTGTGTCTTGACCAACATGCTCATACTTTGCATCATCTTGAAAGCTTGCTAACAATCTCCCTTGATAACTTTTATCTTGAAAATCTTGATTTCTTTGAGGAAGATCTTTAATATCAGAGTTGTAGAAGTATTTATCATTAATACTTGAGCTTTCTTGATTATTAAATCTTGATGCTTATTGTATGTCTTTGAAGCTTGAGCATGAGCATGTGATATTGAATCCGGCTCTGCTGGAATGAGGTTGTAACACCGTCATTAGTACCTGCATTTTAATGTTAGTGATAAGCATATATGGACGGATATGGCTTTTTCATTAGTCACGGTTCGGTTACATTAACCTCTGGTTTCATGAGGATCGTTTTACAGTATAGATACTGTACTTGTGATCAGGTAGGCTCAATTTAAAAGAACCTCCTTGATAGGGTTTCTAGCTTAAAGTGTTAGATCCTCTAATGCAGAAGCATTAGATTTACCGTACTTGCTTGTTCTCTTTATCGAAATGTCTCAAAGCAGACAGCATGGTAAGAGTGAATTAGATAGTTATTGTCTTTCTGATTGAGTCGTCAATTTATTTACTGGACCAATATCGATATTCAGTTGACACAAGCTTGATTCATGTAGAATCTCGCAAGTCACCTACCGCATAGCTGTTTGATGTTGACTCTGGAAGGATTTCCAATCGTCACTGTGAATACTTAAGAGTATTACTCTGAATGTTATGGCAGAATCACAAGGATAATGCATAGGACTCTTGTTAACAGCTTGTGAACTTAATGGTGTTCAACAAGTTTTTGTCATGAAATGTGCCCTAATGAGATTTATTTAATTGGTCTCTTGGCTCTAGACTCAATTAGTGAGTTTTGGTTTTAGTAATCAGAAGCTGAAGCTGAGTGCCACCTTTTCAATATCAACTAACTCGGATTGAGAGAGTCGATAGAAGTCGTGTGTATCTCCATGACAAATGAGACAAGTATCTGTTGAGAGAAACTTGAATGGCTGGGAAGGGTTGTGCAGTGCGTCACTGGGTCCATGATGTCTTGTCTTTAATACCATAATTCATCTTTATGAATCTGATAGATTATGTATTGACCCGGTTTCTTCCTAAAGTGTGTGGAAAGCTTCTTTCTTTATACCCTTTATCCATACATTTCTTTTTCATTCTTAAACCCCTTCAATGCTTACCAAGACGTCATTACTAACACCTTGTTGTGATTGTTACAGTGTAAACTCATGTCTTAGTCGGCATTATTCCCTTATACTCATTCATCTCCATTTATACCTAAGGACTGCTATTTCTAACTATGGATTGTCCTTGGGTAGATCCCCCCGGTTCTGGTTCGATCATAGGACTAATACCTAACCTAACCACCTTATGACTTCAGAATCGTTGTGAAATTAATAGGTTGTTGGGTATTTCATCGTAACCATAAAACCTTGAAAATCAATCAAAGTGTTTGATATAATATCAAAACGTTTAACACTTTGAAAGTTTCATCTTTTGGAAAAACTCCCCCTTCACACGTGCATCGATGAACAAAAGTGTTTTGCACATGTGGGTAAGAGTATAAAGCACTTTTCACTCTTGAGTCTTTAGTTCACTTATTATTTTCTAGATCACATTTTAATTACATTTCTCCCCTTATTTTAAATACTAATACCCTTAGTCTTTGAAATACCAAGTGATTAAAATTTGTCTTGAAAATTCTGTGGGGAGAAAATATTATCAGCATGAATTATGTAACACCCCCAAATCTGGGTAGCAGCGGAATATAATGTATATCCGAGGGCGTTACTTCATAGTTCAATAGCACAAGATATGAGAACGACCACTAAACGTGTCGTTTGAAAAAGATACATTGGATTAACAAAATACTTGTTTGTTACATAAGCCCATGGCTTCAAATTGTTCAATAATATAAATAAAGATTCTAGTTTATAACAATTGTACCCAAAATGTAATAAGACCCCAAATCTTAAATGTTGACTCTTCAATTATTGACTCCCAATGTATCATCGCACCTCGTGCCTTATTGACCTGAAAAACATGCTTAAAACGTCAACATAAAGTTGGTGAATTCATAGGGTTTATGTTAAACATTGATCGGAACGCAAGATTTTCATGTGTATGATTTTTAAGCACAAATGCAAACAACATAAAAGTATATACTTTTTCTAAGTATGACTGAAGCTCGTCATGTATGAATGCAAATAGGTTGCCAAGAATTTCTGGTGAATGATGTTCTAATCGTAACTCCAATCCGACAGGGTATACGTTCGTTCGGTGATGAAAATCACCCGATACGTGTCAATCCTAAATAGATCTATTTATAACATTCGCGCTCACAATCCAGTAATTGACAGTTCATGATAATGGGCTCAGTGGGTTATCGCTACTTAGGCAAACACGTAATCATAGTATAAAATGTACACTTGCGTCCAATTTGTAAAACAAAGCATGTTCTCACCCCAAGGATGTAAATCATTTAAATAATTGTAAAACATGGGGCTATGAACTCACCTTAGTGAATAGTCCTCTGAAAATGATAATTATATCCGAGTATGAATCACCGTCAAATACCTAAGTAAATACGGCCAGTCTTAGTCTGCAAATTTAGGCTAAAGACTCAATGTATAAACTACAATATCTTGCTAGTTTATATATACTGTTATCACTTGTGTGGTGGTGCACATGTTTTATGTATTTATACTCACTTGATGGCTCTTGGGAAGGTATACGATTTCACACATTCTTGTATACGTATAAAAGTTATTAATAAATATTCGTATTTATTAAATCGTAGGTTAACTTGTATATTATCCGAATCTAATTCGCCCGATATGTTAAGTGTTTATGAAATCAATTTTGTTTATAAAATACCCCTAGGTTTTCTATAATTACCAACCAGTCCCTCTAGTTTATAAAAATAGAGTATTTACACTTTAGACCCCTTAAGTTTTCACTTGTACATATTTAGTTTTTCAACTTTACAAAGTTACACTTTAGGTCCTTATATGTTTCTAATAGTCCCTAAAGTTTCAGAATGACCAAAAATAGTCCCTTAAGTTATCAAAACAGTGAGTTAATAGTTTTAAACCATTAAGTTTCAAAATTGACACATTTAGTCCCTGAACTTGTAAAAATCACATTTTTAGTCCGAATAAAGTCTAATTAGGGACAATATGTTTCATTTGACTCCAAAAAGACGCATAAGCTTATAAATAAGCTCGGACGAGCTTATTTTGGCTTATTGAGCTTATTGGGCCCATTAAGGTCCATTAAGCTTTTTAATGGTCCAATCTAGTTTCCAAAGATACAAAAGTACTTGTTAAGCTTATTTAAGTTATAATTATTAGTTTGGCTTATTAATAAGCTCGGATGAGCTTATTTAGGCCTATTAGACTTGTCGACCCAATAACCTTAACCGAAAGTAAATAAAAAGGTCCATTAGGGTTTTCTCATTTATTCCAACTTGTTTTCTTAGTTCAATAAGCTCATTAGGGTCTGTTTTGAGCTGTTTTAATCACATGGCTTATCCAATAAGCTATTAAGCTCGTTATTAGGCTTTTCGAGCCTGATATGAGTCAAAATGGTGACTTAAGTGTTTGGGCTTAATCCTTTAAGGTCTAATAACCTTTCTAAGGTTATCATAAGCCTCATAAGCTGTTTTAAGCTCACAAATAAGCTGCCATGCTTATTCGTGACGTATGGGTTTTGTTCGTGGCTATTGGGCTTGAAAAGCCCAATAGGAGTTTAATTTGTGCAAGCTTGACTTCTTATAAGTTTAATAAGCCTCCTAGTTCAACCAATAAGCTCGGATGAGCTTAAAAATAAGCTACAGTCAACTGTTGGGCTGTTGGGCCTAACCCGTGAGCTCGTTTGGACTACGCAAGGCCCATTGTAGCCCGTTACTCTATAGTAACACGTATGTTTTGAAAATGAATTGCCCTAGTAGCTATATGTCGTATGTTTAGCATATTTATACATCGCGTTTTACATGCAAGTGTCTCACAACGTCCTATATGCATTCCTAAGTCATCGTACGTTGTTTACGATAAAAGTTTACGTGTGGTTTTTATTTAAATTCGTGTATAAGGTATATTGTATACATAGAGGTCCAAGTTTTCATAAACGAAAGGTTTAAAGTCATTGCTTGTTTTTAAGTCTCGTTACATGTTTTCTTTACCCTTTTAAATCACCACACAATATTGTTATACGCATCAATATTGCGTATAACTCACATGTCTCTCATTTAATATGCGCGAACTCACTCTAGTACATCATGTATATACATACGTGACATATAAACTAGTTAACAAGAAAAGAAACACGCAATATACAAATGTTATGGGTTCGAATGTGACTTACAAAGGTCCTAGTGCTTTGTTTTCGAGTGTACGTGAGAAATAAGACAACCCACGTATGACTTACACGACCAAATAATCAACTAAGCTCCCAAGCTTAGTGTACACCCAATCCTTAGCTCGTGTAAACCTTGTGGACTCGTATGAAAACCCTTAGTAGTGTTTGTGTGTGCGAATAAAATCAAAGAGGGTGTTTTGGTTGCGGTTTGTGACCCGAACAAAGAAACAAGTATGGTTTTAGTTGTTTGAGTAGTTTGTGATTTGTAAGAGTGCTAAATGGTAAGAGTGTGTAAGTATTTATAGGCATATACTTAGTTGCATGCCTCTTAGTCCCAAACAAACCAAACCGTGCCCTTAACTAGGTGGTTTTGTAGTTTTTAGTTAGGCACACATTGTTTCTTGATAAACCACTAAGTACAATTCTTAATTACTTGCATGATGTACAAGCTTTAGCTAGAGATTTGGAAATCTTATGGATTGTGTGATCTCTTGCTTAGCCGCGGGTATCAAGACCAAAGGAGGGATCCAAAGAGGTTTTTAACCATTGTGTAATAGATTAGAAAAGACAATTAGTACAAGGTTTAATTAACCTTAAGTTGTACATGTACTTTAAGGATACTAGGAAGATTTTTGGTGATTTGTGTGATGTTGGATGGTTAGCCTTGGTATCCAAGGGCAAAGGGGCAAGGAATGTTGTCTTCCAATGTATAATGTAGATCAACTAAGAACATTAAGGACCAACATTAACTAAAGGAGAGTTGTACAAGTACTGAGCAATATCTTGAAAGATTTCTAGTTGTTTTTGTTGCCCATATTCGGCCATAGTGGCCATTGTGCACAAAATTGATTTAATCTTTATGTTAAGGTTTTAAAACTGGGTATTGGTTTGAGTCTAGGTAAGTCTAGGTATTTTTGAGGTATATCTAAATGTATTTTATTGCGAAACGTAAACCTTTTACGTGACTAATAAAAAAAATAAACTACCTAAAGTTAATAATTATATAACACTTGGTTGATGTAAACGTTAATTTATTTGATGACCGTTTACATTCCATGATTATTTCTGGTCTACGCGATTTAGCTTAAAAGTTAAATTAAAAGTAAACGTGTGTTGGACCTTAATAAATAGGGACGAATAATAAGAGTCGTAAAATGACCTGAAATTAAGAAATGTTACAGTCTTCGCCTGTTAAAAGAGCTTTGTCCTCAAAGCTTAAGACTTTGTAGTGGATGACGTAGCCCGGTTTGTGAAAAGCTGTGGGTATTTCTGTTTGAATGAATCTTCACATTCCAAGGTGAACTCAGGACCTCTCCTAGAGTTCTAGCGAACCTTAACCAATGGTATCTGGCTTCGCTTCAATCGTTTGATCTCCCGTTCCATGATTTCAACGGGCTCCTCTACAAACTGGAGCTTATCGTCAACGTGAATTCCTTCTAACGGCATGACTAATGGTTCGTCAGCGTAACATTTCTTCAAATTAGACACATGGAAAGTATAATGAACTCTACTCAACTCTTGGGGAAGTTTCAGCTTGTAGGCAACTTTCCCAACTTTGTCTAACACCTTGAAAGGTCTGACATATCTCGGGTTCAGCTTTCCCCGCTTACCGAATCATACGACCCCTTTCCAAGGTGAGACCTTGATCATAACCCTATCACCAACTTCGAACTCCATCAGCTTTCGCTTCTGATCAACGTAGTTCTTTTGTCGATCCTGAGCAGCTTGCATCCTTTGCTTGATCAGGACGATCTTTTCCGTTGTTTCCTGGATCAATTCTGGACCAGTCAGTTGATCTTCTCCAACTTCGGCCCAGTACACCAGTGATCGACATTTTCGACCATACAGTGCCTCATAAGGTGCGGCCTTTATGCTAGCGTGATAACTGTTGTTATACGAAAACTCGGCTAGTGGCAAATGCTTAACCCATCCCTTGCCAAAATCGATCACGCAAGCATGTAGCATGTCCTCGAGAGTTTGGATAGTTCTCTCTCTCTGGCCATCAGTTTCTGGATGATTTGCAGTACTCATACTTATATCTATACCCAAAGCTTTCTGAAATGATTTCCAGAAAATAGATGTAAATCTCCCATCACGATCACAGATGATTGACACAGGTATTCCGTGTCTTGATACTATCCTATTCAGGTACAACCTTGCTAACTTGTCCAATGGATCATTCTCCCTTATTGGCAAGAAGTGAGCAGATTTTGTAAGTCGTTCCACAATCACCCAGATGGTGTCAAAACCTTGTGACGACTTAGGAAGTTTAGTGATAAAATCCATCGTGATATTATCCCACTTCCATTCGGGTATTGCTGGTTGTACTAACAGTCCTGATGGCCTTTGGTGTTCGGCCTTGACCCTTACACATGTTAAGCATTTACTAACATATGTGGCGATGTCCGCTTTCATATTGGGCCACTAATATAGTTTCTTCACATCTTGGTACATCTTTTCAGAACCGGGATGGATAGAGTATTTTGACTTGTGGGATTCATGCATATTTATGGATCTTATGTCGTCATAGCAAGGTAACCAACTCCTGCCGTTTAAACACAAAGTTCCATCGACGCGTGGTTCCAATTTCTCCTTGGGTATATCCTTTCTGATCATGCCGCCTACATCTTCATTCTCAAGATTCTCTGGTTTCAGGGCCTCGATCTGAGATTCTAGTATTCGTTTGAGAAGATCCAATCCAATAGTCATAACCAAGGCTCGAACCCATAATGGCTCAATCCGTTCCTTACGACTCAATGCATCGGCCACTACGTTTGCCTTCCCCGGGTGATAACGAATGTTACAATCGTAATCACTCAGCAATTCTAGCGAACGGCTTTGCCTCATGTTAAGCTCCTTTTTATCGAGAATGTGTTGTAGACTTTTATGGTCGGTGAACACCGTGCATTTGGTTTCGTACAGATAATGTCTCCATATCTTTAGAGCAAACAATACCGATCCAAGTTCTAAATCATGAGTGGTGTAGTTCTTCTTGTGAACTTTTAGTTGTTGAGAAGCATATGCAATCACCTTCTCTCTCTGCATCAATACAGAACCTAAACCTTTGTGTGACGCATCACTGTAGACCACAAAGTCTTCGCTTCCTTTAGGTAGAGCCAGAATTGGCGCACTACACAACTTCTGCTTTATCAACTAAAATGCGTTCTCTTCCTTTTCACCCCAGTCAAACTTGATTCCTTTCTGAGTAAGCTTCGTTATTCATTTAGCAATTTTCGAAAATCCTTTGATGAACCTTCAATAGTAACCAGCAAGACCTAAAAATTGGCGGATCTCCGTCGGTGTCTTAGGAGTCGCCCAATCTTTGATAGATTCTATCTTGGCTGGAACTACGTGTATGCCTCTGCTATCAATGACATGCCCGAGGAATTATACCTTTGGAATCCAAAATTCACATTTTGAAAACTTGGCATACAACTTCTCCTTCTTAAGCAATTCCAAAATGGCCTTAAGATGTTCTTCATGCTCTTTCTTGTCCTTTGAATAAATAAGTATGCATCGATGAAGACCAATTCAAACTTATCCAAGGTAAGGCTTGCATACCTTAGGTTCATTGAGGTCCATGAATACTGTAGGTGCGTTTGTTAGTCTGAATGGCATAACCTGGAACTCGTGGCCTTACCGAGTTTGGAATGTCGTCTTTAGAATATCTTGCTCTCGTACTCTAAGCTGGTGATAACCTGATCTCGGATCTATCTTCGAATAAATACAGGATCCTTGGAGTTGATCAAATAAATCATCGATCCTCGGGAGTGGATAACGATTCTTCACTGTCAGTTTATTTAACTCCCGATAGTTAATGCACATCTAGAATGACCCATCCTTTTTTTTGACGAACAAGACCAGGGCTCCCCAGGGTGAGGAACTCGGTCTTATGAATCCTTTGTCAGAAAGCTCTTGCAGTTGTTCTGACAATTCTTCATTTCGGATGGAGCCAATCGATACGGTGCTCGAGCTACGGGCGCGGCTCCTGGAATCAGATTGATCTGAAATTCTACTGGTCGAGCCAGAGGAAGACCCGACAAGTCCTCGGGAAACACTTTAGGAAAGTCTCGGACGATTGGTACGTCCTTAATTTGTTTTCCTTCTGACTTGTCCTCCTCTTCCTTGGCGGATATTTGGACCAAAAAGACCTGGCATCCCTTCACCATATACTCTTGAGCTTTTGAACATAAGATAACTGTCAACCGAGATTCTCTCTCGTTGCTACTTTTGTTGCCACAAAAAGTCAAAGTTTCATTCCCATAGAGAACTTGAACAAGTTTCTCATCGCACACGATCACGGCGTGACGTCTTCTTAACCAGTCCATACTGATAATGACGTCAAAACTACCCAGTTCTACGGGCATTAGATCTATGTTGAACGGATGGTCTAAGAAATTTAAGGTGCAACCTCGTATAATAGTGTCTATCCCTACTATTTTCCCATCAGCTAATTCAACATCATAACTATTATCTAATGGAGTTGGGACGATGTCAATCAGGGAAATAAATGCAGTAGATATAAAACTTCTATCGGCACTAGTGTCGAATAAGATAGATGCATAGTGGTTGTTTAAGAGGAACGTACCCGTGACGAAATTGGAATCCGGGTTTCCTGATGCATTCCCTCTCTTCTCTGCATTCCCAACTACATAAACCCAGCCTTGTGCATTCCCACTCCCTCCATCTTTATTCTTCAACTTAGGACAATCTCTCTTGAAATGCCCTGGTGCTCCACACTCAAAACAACCATTCCCTTTGGGAGCTGCCTCATTGCCCTTCTGGGTATTAGCAACGTTTGTGTTGCTAGTACTCCTGCAATCGCGGGCAAAGTGCCCTACCTTGTTGCAGTTGTGGCACTTCTGGGTGCACGGGCCATTGTGGTGAAAATGGCACTTGGTGCACTTGGGCAAAGATCCCCCATACGGCTTCTTTTCGCATGTCCCCATTTTGTAGACCTTGGCGACATTCTGCCTCTTGAAGGGTTGTTGTTGGTAACCATGGTTGTTTCTGGTTGAATCATCAGCCTTCCTTTTGTTGTCAGACTACCTTGCTGCGTAGGTGCGGAGTTTCTGATCCATCAAGTCGTTGGCCAACTTAATAGTCTCATCCAACGTCTTAGGTCTGGCAGATTTGACGTTCCTATAAATTTTGTCAGGAAGTCCACTGATGTACTTGTCAACCTTCTCGGTTTCATTGGCAACAAACTTGGTACATATCAGGGTTAGCTCTTGGAAATGTTCAGTGTATGCTGGAACATCGTTCCCCTTGACCTTTAGGTTCCACAGCTCGATTTCTAGTTTCTTGATTTCACCCTGCGGAAAATACTTGTCTGTCATCTTTTTCTTGAGTACTTCCCAAGTCATTGCATATGCCTCGGGACCTAAGGGTCTTATCTGACCATTCCACCAAGTCAAGGCAGCACCTAACAGAGTGCAGGTGGCAAACTTCACCTGATTCTCAATAGCACAACCACTGATATTGAAAACTGACTCCATCTTTTCAATCCACCGATTCAAACCGACCACGCCTTTAGTCCCCTTGAAGTTCAAAGGTTGACACTTCATGAAGTCAGCGTAAAAACAAGGGCGCACAGTTTGCACATTCCTTCGGTTATCCTCGTATGAACTATGGCTTCCATCTCCATTAGTGGAGTTTCGCAGAAAGGCTTGATCAATCATAGCTTGGATGGATTCTAGGGTCATGTTGTTTGGGTTGGTGTTGTTAGGAGTAGTATTCGGTCCTCGTCTTGTCGTAGGTGCCATGATTCGTCTAAATCATAAGAGACAATACGTGAGGTCACAATCATAACAAGGTACATAATAATTTACAGATGTGATGTTAACACAAGAGAGGTATATAGTACAACATAATACATCTATTTCATTCATAACTTAGAAAATTTTTATATAAAATAGTTTCTGATTACACAAAATACGATACAAAAGATCTAAGGCTATGCTAGCGGGGAAAACCCCTAATACTTAACATGTCTGTACAATGACCTAGCGAGACGAAATGACATAAACCACTAGACGTGACTGTCCGCATCCCCTGAAGCATCCTGGTGATCTGGAATCCTAGCATCTGGTGCTGGCTGTCTAGCTCTCTTCTGTCCTCACAGTGCTAGCAACTCGGTCTGCATGTCGCCCATCTCTCGCCTTATGTCTCTTATCACATGGAGAGTCTCTACCATTTGTGCCTGACGCCTACGGTCAGTCTCTCAAAGTGCTGCTATCTCAGCCTGCTACATCTAAAAGCGAGTCTCATGTACCTGATGATGTGTCTGAATAAGAGTACCCTGCAGCTGTAGCTGTGTCTGATGTGCATAGAGATAGGTCTCGTGTGCATACACATGATCACGGTGGGTCTGAAGCTCCTGATGGGTCGCCTGACTCAATCCTATCGAGTGAGCCCAAGCCTATCGAGAAGCATAAGCCTCCTCCTCCACCATCCATACTGTCTCCTAGAGAGTCATCCTATCCCCCATAAGTAAGTCAACCCGCTGCGAGTCCATAGCGACTCGCTATGATATAGGAGACCTACCATCCTGAGCATCCTCTAGTAAGGCATACAAGTCTTGTGTATCATGCTCATGGAGCTCAGCAAGCTTTGTAACCTTAGTATTGACCTCTCCCATGGTCATAGGTGCCATCTCAGGAACTGTCTCTGCCGGATCTACCCAAGTATCCCTAATACCATACCCAACCTCACTAGTCCCTTGTCGTCTCGCTTCAGCATCTACGGTGTTGACAAACCCATAATCTACCCCTCGACCTCTGGTAGGTCTGACATTAGAACTCTCCTCGATCTCGTATCTGGAGCCTAGAGTGGACAAATACAACCTATTGCGAGGTGGCTGTTCAGACTCGGAAATATCATCCCTACGGTCAACAGGTGGTGGTATGTATAAAGATAGTGGTAGTGGTGGTAGTGGAGGTGATGGTAATGCGGCAGTAACTGCGTCAATAAGGGCCTGAGTGGATGCTATCCTGAGTGTCTGGATTTGGGTTGGACACCCAGACGATTGTAGTAATGGTGATGGCACAGGTGGTGGTGATGAATGTGCAGGTGGGGCCATGCACCTAACAAGGTGCTCTCCTGCAGAGGGTGGTGATAGTGAGATAGGTGGTGATGGTGATGGAGTAGTCATGGCTAGAAGTCTCTCAACCTCTGCCTCTGGTAGAAGGGATATAGAAGCCTGAGGCCGGACGGTAATCCTAGCCCCAATAGTAATGTTAGTGGAGGGTGGTGGTATAATAGGCTCTGTTCCCTCAGGTGGGGAAACAGGCTCATCAGCAGGTACAACAACAGCAGAGTCGGCCGGAGCTAAGTGCTCCTCTTCCTCCTCCTCGTCCTCATCATCCTCATCCTCATCATCGGCGTCATCCCCAAATGAATCTCCATCATCATCATCTCCATCATCTCCCCCGTCCATAAGATAGTCAATCGGACCATCCTCTGCTCGTACTCCTCTGGATCCTCCTCGGGATTCGACTCAGTAACATATCCCGGTGACTCAGCAATAGGTGAATCAACAAGAGGTAATGGCTGCTCCTCAGCTGGAAACTCATGCTCATCGTCCAATGGTATATACTCAGGGTATATAGGCTCTAGCATGTAGTCAGCATCATGTGCCTGTACGAACATAGGCTCACGCTCATCCTCGTCCTGAGGAACTCGCGGTGTATGTAGATCCTCTGGGCCTGATATGTAATCCGGTGATGGTGGGGCTACTGGCTGCATCGGGAGTCCATCGTATCCTAATACGATGACTCGCGGAATGCCTCCATCAGATATCTCCTCATCGGCTCCCCAGAAGACTCTGCCTGGTTCAGAATCGGTATAGACGAAAGTGTAGGTAACCACAGATGATGCAGAAGACATGACTACTGCAAAAAGCAAAAATAACTTATATAAGTATTACTTATAAGAGAGATCGGTATGATATGTCAATAAGCTTTAATTATAAGGGTGGTCTCTATGTTATATCTATAAGATTTAATTATAAGAGTCTTATAGTAATATACGTAATATAATTTATATACACGTATATCAATCAATCATGTAAGCACTTAGTAACTACTAATGCTAAAACAATGCATGTCATGTAAGCATATATCCCGGATGCAAACAAGTAATGTATGTATATCCCTCGCAAATCCCATTTGTGAAAACAGTGTTTGAAAATGGTTATAGTCCAGACAAAAAGTTTTGACCTGGGTCTCTATAACCTTGGCTCTAGATACCAATCTGTAACACCCCCAAATCTGGGTAGCAGCAGAATATAATGTATATCCGAGGGCGTTACTTTATAGATCAATAGCACAAGATATGAGAACGACCACTAAACGTGTCGTTTGAAAAAGATACACTGGATTAACAAAATACTTGTTTGTTACATAAGCTCATGGCTTCAAATTGTTCAACAGTATAAATAAAGATTTCGGTTTATAACAATTGTCCCCAAAATGTAATAAGACCCCAAATCTTTAATATGACTCTTCAATTATTGACTTCCAATGTATCACTGCACCTCGTGCCTTATTGACCTCGTGCGTCGTGCCTTGGGCCTTATTGGGCCCGTTAAGGTCCAATAAGTTATCCAAGGGTCCAATTAAGATTTCAAAGGCACTTAAGTTCTCATTAATCCTATTTAAGTTTGTTTAAGCTGAAAATAAGCTCAAGAGAGCTTATTGGAGCTTATTCGAGCTTATTGGGCTAGTGAGTCCAATAACTCAAACCCGAAATACATTTAAAAGGTTTCCTTAGCATTTTAACTTATTTCTTAGACTTATTAAGCACATTAGGGTCTGTTTGCTTGGTCAGCTTATCCAATAATCTAATAAGCTCGCTATTGGGCTTCTTAGGCCTAATAGGAACCCAAATAACCCTTTAAGCTTTTTGGCTTATTCATTTAGGGTCCATTAGTGTTATATTAGGTCCATTAAGCCCAACAAAACCTTACAAGTTCACCAATAAGCTGTTTTAAGCTTATTATGAGCTTATGGCCTGTGGTGGACTCGCTAGTGGGCTAATGAGCCCATTAAGGGTTCGGCTTGCTTTCCTAAGGTAGTTTAGGGTTCGTGTGAAACTAATAAGCACCCCTAGTCCCTTAATAAGCACCCCTAGTCCCTTAATAAGCCTGTTGGGCCTCTTAGTGGGTTGTTGGGCCCAATATGACCCGAACTCACTCGCTTGGTTCACTATCTTTGATTCTAGGTTTTAAGAATCTCGTTTAGCACTAGTTAACGTTTATTTATCGTTATTACTCACATGCATCCACTAAATAAGCTATCATACGCGTTCCCAAGCCAAATGGTTTTGTTTACATCGAATGTTTACGTATAGGATTTGTATTTTTAACAAAAACGAGCTCATGAACACCTTGGTTCTCATTCGTATGGTTTCTAATCGAAATTTACGTGACATATCAACTAGACAAGAAAATGACGAATGAAAATATGACACGTATGGTTATATTTTGAGACTTACAAAGGTCCTAGTCCTTGGTTGTGGATTATGAAGTACACACGAGATGTATACACCCAAA
>BQNB010014563.1:0-30120 GCA_026074375.1 Tanacetum coccineum
CCAAAACCATAACCATAAAATTTTATTCACCACTATCAAATTCAAAAATCCCAATCCAAAATCACAACCGGATCCATAAAGCAAAACCCTAACAAAAAATTCATCCGCTCTATCAGATTCAAGAATTAAAAAAACATTATTCTAAAATCAATATCGGATTCAAGAATTGGAGGTACGTATTTTGGAGACGACAGATTTAAGGCAGATGTCTGCTTATCTTATCTGCTTATACAAACAATTATCGATTTCAGGTATGCTCATAACCCTAAAAAAGTTTAAAACCCCTCCCAAATTAAACCCCCTAACCCCCAATTTGTTTCAACTCAATAAATTTCATTTTATAAATTTTAAACATCCGATTCAAATCTGAAAATAAATTTCAGATTCAAATATCAAACATAAACACCATGTAAAAAACGATTAAGGTTCCTAAAGAAATACCTAAACCACTTAGTCAGATCCAAAATAACCAAACGATTAAGGTTGTTTGATGGTCTAGAAAAACAAATCAACCAATCGAATGAAATTGGATACTTGATTTTGGTAATATTTATGTTTTTATTTTTCTTTGTTTTTGTGGTTTTTGATTTCTTTAATTTTGGAGTTTTGATTAATTCTTATGGTTTCTTGAATCAGGACTGAAGTCGTGTATCAAGGTAATTCGTCATCATCATCTAATGTAGGTAATCTTCTACCTATTGATTTATCTATTACATTTAGGGGTTTATATTGGGTGAGTTAATTTTCTCTTCTCTTGGCATTATACCTTGGTTCAATGTTCTGCATTGATAGATCGGATTCTGTTAACTGTATGCTTTTCATTGTTATTCATGTATGATTTTAAGGGAACATGCCTGTATAAACCAAATTATTCCATTTGCATGTTATAGTGTTAACGTTGTAGTACTTCAACTGCTTTCTGATGATCATAACCTTCGTATGATGGTTGTAATTCTTTTTTTTTGAACGGCGATATTATTAGAAAACTAGCAAGGAGCTAGAAATTACAAGATAATAAGGTTTAGATTTTTAAGCCAATCATTCCAACTAAATGAGGCTTTACTTATGGTTGTAATTCATTTTGGAGATTCACTCATTTAGTCTTTTGACTTACTGTCAGGTATCAGCCCCCATTGCCGGCTGACCAAGTGAAGCCATCGACTGAGTTTGAATATGAAGGAGGTATAATACGATAAACATGCTTCTTCATTTATAATAGCATAATATGTTTATTTATTTTCCTTTCCAGAGATAAATTTTTGTGATGGTGGTGGTTTTATGATCGTTAAATAATAAATGACATGCATACAATACATTTTAGAAATTAAAATTGTGCAGCAAGTATTTTTATTTAGTTCTATATGTTTTACTTTTTTGTTAAAAAACACACACTGCTACAGGAAGATGTGGCAGGTTTACAGATACCGTTTGGAACTTTACATGCAATGCTTCAGATATCTGCTTGGAGATGTATGCTGATAGACATTTCATATTTCCTTTACCCTCCCTGCACAAGATCTGTGTGGTTTTGATGATGGTACTACCGGATATGGATTCACATTTCTTGATTGTGCCGCCTTATAGTGTTCTGGGTAGGGTCAGTAGTGATAACGCCTCTTGTGTAGCTTTAGAGGCTTTGTTGATGCAGGTATGCAGTTTTGTCTTTGCCAATTTAACCAACTAATTGTAAGGATTAATAGAAAAGAACATGTTCAATGTATTTATGTGTACAATTTAGTTTACATAAATGTCTTTGAAACATGTCAAGTATAGATCTATTACAATCACTAACATCTTTTTTACTGGCCTTTGTCAGGTGTCACCTTTAGAAGTCATATACGGAGTATGATATTCAAGGACTCAAGGTTAGTCTCAATTTATTTGACTATGTGTAGAGTAAGCCAAGGTATTAACGTCAAAAGTCCCGAACAATAATCTTCAAAAAGATAATAAACGGAAAATCACATTTAAAGCACAATGCTAAAAACCCTCCAAGTGTCGTTACTTTTTGTTTAAAACTGTTTGTTCCTGCAAAGTGTAGACTTGCAATTCAGCAACGAAAAAGTTACTTTTTGTTTAACTCACCCATTTACTTATTTTACAGGCAGCTAAAGGGGATTGAACTGGTTGTAAAGTTCTCGCCATCTGTTGGAGTTCCTTTGATAAGATCAATTTAAGCTCAGATTGGTTAGATCTTTTATATCTAGGATAAACAATAACAATGATTGAATATGCACAGCGGAATTATAAGAACACAATCAATGTTATCACAAGGTTTTCTTTATTCATACGTTTTCCCTATTACCCCAACTATAACTTGGGGTTACTAACTAACTATAATCTAACTATGGTGTACACACACACACCTTTTACTATTCGACTCTCATCAGTCGACTCTGCTATTTGTAAAACCTATGTCTATGATCTCTTTATATAGGGAGAGATCATGACTTACAAAGGAAGTAAATTAATATGATAAGGAAACTATTTAAACTAATTAAATACTTTCCTAATATGATAAGGAAACTATTTAAACTAATTAAATACTTTCCTAATCTTAATCTTGTAAACTTTGACCAAATCTTCATAATTCTCCACTAGCTTGTAGAATTCTGATCTGCTAGATTTAGTCCTTATGTTTCATTCTTTTATTTATTTTGTCTCATCAAATCTAGAATCCCAACAATCTTCCCCTATTTGATGATGACAAAACAAACAAAGTCGTGTACGAACTTCATCATAAAGCCAAAGCTTCCCCTGAAGTTGAGATGTAATCATCTCCCTGAATGAAACAAAACTTCCTTGTAAACTGCTAACTGCTTCCCCTTAACTTAAGATCTTCCCCTTAAGTTAAACTCTCCATGTCATGCCACCACCACAGGATCTATAAGTTGCTCTTCATATAATCATCTTCCCCTTTTTGTCTTCATTCAATAGGGGACTGTATGCAACTTTGATCTTCACAACCACACATCATATATCAAGACTTTTAATCCAAGCTTTCCACTGACTCAAATTACCCTCCATGAAGTTCAACACAAATAATGAACTCAAGCAGTAGAAAGTGTAAACTAGCAGTATTAACAATGACTAGCAGTAGTAATGACCTTCCCCTCAAGTGGTGCATGTAGATGGTTAAACATTTTAACAATAAGCTTCCCCTGAAACCAATATGTTTACCATCTCTTGAATCTCGAACTCTGTAGGCTCTATGTAATGATCACTGATGAAGAAAACTGAGTATAACGAATTTGATGAAGAAGTAGAATATCCCAAACTTGTGTCTTATATCTTGTACTATCCACGTGACTCCAAACTCATACTGAGACCAAAAAGTATAAGTAGACCGCAACCTCTTGACAAAATCCTCATCTTCTATGAGACACATACTAAGTGATAGCAAATGTGAGCATTGAGCACCATAAGAAAAATCACACACCTTTGCTAGATTCGTCAAGTCTTCGTCACATCGTTTATAAGCACGAACAAGTTACCTCCTGCTAAAAGGTATGATAAGAACACGCATCTGTGAAACTCAACTACAACATCAAATAAGTGATAATCAATCGTCTTCGTAATCACATCTTCAATAAATCCCAAAACGAGCCATAAAATCAATAAGAATAAACTGAAATAATTTCACTTCTGTCTGAGATCCAAACCATGTGTGTCATCCGATATCGAGTGTAACTAGCAGTACTAACTCTCTTCATTGTACGATATCAGATGAAACTGGCAGTATTAACTTTTTATAAACCCAAAGCTAGCAGCACTTACTTCCATTACGCCCAACAGCAGTAGTAACAAACTGCTTCTATTTTAAGCAGTACTGAATTCAAGGCGAGCAGTAGTAAATTACCTTAGCAGTACAAACATCCACGAAGCCAACAGTAATAACAAAAACGAGCAGTAAAAACATTTTATTGACAGTATTAAGTCAACATCGAGCAGCATTTGTTAAATCAATAACTTCTATCGATCTTAATGTACCACCAATAGAGCTTCTCTTGTAACCTTGCTCGTCAAAACATAAAGACCTGCTGCTCCATTATCACGACGACAAGAAACTCAACCATTAGAGTTTTGTAAACCCTAAATCTTGTATCTTCTTGTGCTCTTGTTTCCTTCATCATTCATTCATACTAGGGTTCATCATCAATCCAAAGATTAACTCACCAAAGCTAGTAGGAACATTATAGATCACCAATCCTGTTTTTATTGAATTAGGGTTTGCAAAAACCCTAATCTTTACCAAATCAGCCAATCGCCTAAAACAGAAAATTCGATCATTCTTTTCATCAAGAACACGATACCAAAAACCTTGTAGATCCTAGATATCACGAGCCACCAGGCTCTGATACCAATTGAGGAGTCTGTTAAGACCTCTTAGATCGTTATTAAGACTCAGATTGTTTAGATCTAATATCTAGGATAAACAATAACAATGATAACAATTATGCAGCGGAATATAATGAAGACAATTGTTATTGAACAAGGTTTTTCATTCAAACGTTTCCTCTTTCCCCAAACACAATCTTGGGGCTACACCAACTAACTATCTAACTATGGTGTACACACACACACCTTTTACTATTCGACTCTCATCAGTCGACTCTGCTATTTGTAAAACCTATGTCTATGATCTCTTTATATAGGGAGAGATCATGACTTACAAAGGAAGTAAATTAATATGATAAGGAAACTATTTAAACTAATTAAATACTTTCCTAATATGATAAGGAAACTATTTAAACTAATTAAATACTTTCCTAATCTTAATCTTGTAAACTTTGACCAAATCTTCATAATTCTCCACCAGCTTGTAGAATTCTGATATGCTAGATTTAGTCCTTATGTTTCATTCTTTTATTTATTTTGTCTCATCAAATCTAGAATCCCAACAAACCACATATCCTATATGTATATAATTTGCCTCAGCTCCTAGGTATTATTTCCTCATACCTAAATGTCTCAATACAATACGTTCGTTTGATAGGGTTGTCCAATAATTGATTCATACCCCAGACGGGGTTGTCAAACCCAATAGATCAATTAATTGTACCAGCGTTTACCTCTCGAGTAATTAACGGTTCATGAAATTAGAGACTTTGGCAATAGCTACTCAATGGCAATAAATCAGGTAATCGGGTCCAGCATGTCGATTAAATCACTTGTGTTCAATTTTGCAAAACAAGCATGTATCTCCCTCGCGGGTTTTCATAAAATGATTAAGTAAATAAAAGCGAGGCTATGAATTCACCTTAAGCAATAGCGACAAGTAAAAGTACCAACAGCGAGCGAAACAAAGACAAGAGTCTCAACTGCGACCTAGAATAGTGGCGCGTGATTTAGAAAAATTAAAGAATACAAAAGAACGATGCATGAATCGTATATATATATATATATATATATATACACACACACACAAAAGATTCCACATGTGCATCTTAAGTTTATCATTTAGATGCTCTAATTAAAGTATTACACTCGTAATTAAATTTCGCTACCTTTCAGAAAAGTTTATGTTTTTAGAAAATTACTACTTTTAGAAGTGGTCGAAAGCACTCAAAATTATATTAGTTATAAAATAACGTTCGTTATGATTTTACAAGCTTAAACGAACCCCTACAACACTTCAAAATCATATTTTAAATTCTCATCAGCTTTGACTTTTATATAAATAATTTTCCAACTTTGACTTTTTATATAATTAATTTTCCAAACTTCATTTGGCCATAAAAACTTCATTTTTAAGAGTTACGGAACGATCCACATATCAAAACGTTCACAAAGACGAGGCCTAACATATTTTTTAGCTAAAAATTAATATAACTATTTTTACAACACCCAAAAGTGGCGCGTAACTATCTGCCCAAAATAGCTCGTTCCAAAACTCATCCAAACGTCATTTTCACTTCCCAAAAACTTCACAACGCACTTATACTAGCCTATCTTCATCATCTAAACACTTTCAACCAACCAAAATTTCTCAAACACCAAACTAGTACACAAGCACATAGATTCTAATACATGCAACATAGATCTAACATGATCACATAAAAATAACTTCAAAAAAAGTTTTAAGATGCTCACAATAATAAGTATCAGCAAGATCAAAATCAAACACGAACTCCTTCCTTCCTTTTGTACTTAGCCGAAACCCAAAACAACCCAAAACAAAAATTCTTAACCTTTTTAACTACCCAAATCTTTACAAAACACTTGCACTTAACTTCCTTTAGCTTAATCTCTACCAAAAACCCATGAAATCAAATAAATATAGATCTTTAAGGAAATCATTTGCATGTTGGATTTTTGTGTTTTACATGCTTGTAGGATGGTAGTAGAAGTGATTTATGATGGTAGAAAAACTTTGATGATGGTGGTTGTGTGGTTGTGGTGCTCGACGAGCCAATGAGGGGGAGAAGGGGAAGAGAAATTTTCTTGGTAGTTTTATGTGTGTGCTTTTATGTTTTTGGTTGTGAAGAAAAATGGGCTTATATAGTCACCAAGATAAATACCCATGGGCTTTAAAAATAAATCAATGGGTTATTTGTTTGGGCTTACAGGGGTGCGGTAACATTGGCTAGACCCATGGGCTATATATTTTTTGTCAAATTTGTATTATAAATACTAGTAAACAAAAGTTTAAAATCAAAAATATGGTTAAATGCATAAATTTTTTTAACTAGTATTCGGCTAGAATACGGGAATAATCGTGAAACACAAAAATAAAATAATCAAACTCTCGGGCACAAAAGACAAAATTTTAAATTCTTAGAACGCTTAAATGGATATAAATCCTAAGCACGACTCATGAATAGCTAAAACGTGTATTTTCACAAAATTGGCTACCAATTAGAACGCAAAAAAATCTTCTTAAGACAAAAATAGATACGAGGTAAGGTTTCAATATTGACCTTAAATTTACGAGTTGTCACAGTCTCCCCACCTTAACAGAGCACCGTCCCGATGCTCAATTTTCTTTATTCGCCGTCGGCTTGCTTGCAAAGAGGTGAAGGTACTTGCTCTTGAATTGATCCTCACGCTCCTATGTGAACTCCGGTCCTTGACGTGAGTTCCAACGAACCTTGACAATGAGAATACGGCTCTGCTTTAGTCGTTTCACTTCGCGATCCATGATCTCCACAGGTTCTTCGATAAAATGCAGCTTGTCATCGAGTCGAATTTCGTCAAGTAGGATAACAAGATTCTCGTCCGCCAAACACTTCTTGAGATTTGAGACATGGAAGGTGTTATGGATTCCTCAGAGTTCTTCAGGTAGTTCTAGCTTGTACGCCACCAGACCAACCTTGTCTAAGATTTTAAATGGTCTGATATATCATGGACTCCGCTTCCTACGTTTACTAAAACGAATCATGCCCTTCTAAGGTGAAACCTTGAGCATAATAGTGTCGCCAACATCAAACTCCAAAGGCTTGCGTCTGATAGCATAGCTTTTCTGATGGTTTCGAGCAGCTAATAAACGGTTCTTAATCTGAACTATCTTCTATTTTTTTTCTCAAATCATCTCTAAGCCGATGAGTTGGCTATCCCAAACCTCACTCTAACAAACTGGCAATCTACACTTCCGCCTATATAGAGCCTTAAATGGTGCGGCCTTGATACTCGTGTGATAACTATTGTTGTATGAGAACTCGACCAATGGAAAATGTCGATCCCAACTACTTTAGAAGTCAATCACACATACTCGCAACATGTCTTCTAAAGTCCGTATTGTCCTCTTGCTTTGGCCATCCATCTGCGGGTGGTAAGCGATGCTCAAATCTAGTCTTGTTCCTAAATCCTTCTGGAGTGATCTCCTGAATCCAGACGCAAATTGACCTTCTCTGTCCGATATGATAGATATTGGCACTCCATGCCTATAGATAATTTCTTTCAAATAGAGTTGGGTAAGCTTCTTCATACTGTCATTCTCATTCATTGGTAAAAAATGAGCAGACTTGGTCAAACGATCTATAATGACCCAAATCGAATCATACCCACTTGGCGTCCTCGGGAGCTTGTGATGAAATCCTTAGTGATCTTCTCCTACTTCCATACAGGAATCTCGGGTTGTTGAAGTAACCCATACGGCTTCTGATGCTCTGCTTTCACTTTAGCACATGTCAGGCACTTGCTGACATAGGTGGCGATCTCAGTCTTCATGTTCGGCTACCAATATAACTCCTTCAAATCTTGATACATCTTGTCAGATCCCAGGTGAATAGAATACTTGGATTTCTGTGACTCATGCATAATTAAATCCCTTAATCCTTCAAACCGTGGTAACCAAACATGCTTGTTAAAACACCGAGACCCGTCAGAATGAATCTTAAATATCTGTTTGATCAACCTCCCTAAATTCTTAGCTTTTACATTCCTCTTCTTTAGTGCTTTGGCTTGAGCGTTAATGATTTGTTCGGGTAGATGGATGTGAACCATCATTACTAAGGCTCAAATACGCAACAGCCTAACCCTTTGTTTTTCGTCTCAAGCCATCCGCCACTACATTTGCCTTCCCCGGGTGGTAACGGATCTCGTAATCGTAATCGTTCAAAGGTTCAATCCATCAGCGTTGCCTCATGTTGAGTTCTTTATGGTCTAGGATATACTGGAGACTCTTATGGTCAGTATAAACTGTACACTTCGTACCTTACAGATAGTGTCTCCACAACCTAAGAGCAAAAACTACATCACCTAATTCTAGGTCATGGATCGTGTAGTTCTCCTCGTGAGTCTTTAGTTGTCGGGAAGCATATGCTATAACTTTCTCCCATTGCATAAATACTGCTCTATAACCCTTGAGTGATGCGTCACAATACTCTACGAAATCTTTAGTTCCTTATGGCAATGCTAAAATAGGCGCACAATAAAGTTTCTACTTTAAGAGTTGGAAAACCTCTTCTTCTTCCTTTCCTCACTCGTACTTCTTGTTTTTCTAGGTTAACTTGGAAAGGGGTTTAGCGATCAACGAAAAACCTTCAATAAATCTTGGATAATAACCAGCGAGTCCTAAAAATTGCTTAGTTCCATCGGTGTCGTTGGTGCAACCCAATTCTTTATGGATTATATTTTGGCGGGGTCAACATGAAAACCTTTACTATTGATCACATAACCGAGGAACTGTACCGACTCTAGCCAAAAGTCACATTTCGAGATTTTAACGTACAATTATTCTTTCTTGAGTAGCTCTAGGATAATCTTCAAATGATCCCCGTTCTTCCTTATTATTGGGGTAAATAAAATATCATCTATAAACACGATCAAGAACTTGTCAATGTACGGCTTGCACACTCGATTCATTAAATGAATACTATAGGTGCGTTGGTCAAACCAAAAGGCATCACTTGGAACTCGAAGTGACAATACCGAGTCTGAAATACGGTGATTGGAATGTCCTCCTCTCGAATTCGGAGTTGATGATAACCTGATCACAGGTCGATATTAGAATACACGCTTGATCATTGCAATTGATCAAATAAGTCGTTAATTCTCGGGAGTGGATAATGATTCTTGAGCGTCAACTTGTTTAGCTCATGGTAGTCGATAAACATTCAGAAAGATCCATCCTTCTTCTTTACAAACAGCACTGGAGCTCCCTACGACGATGAGCTCGAACGAATAAATCTCCGCTCTGATAATTCTTGCAGTTGCTCTGTCAACTCCTTCATCTCTTCATTTGGTTCCTTTTCTGGATCCTCCTCTTGATCCTCTTCTGGATCTTCATCTTGGTTTCCGTCTGGTAAAACATGCTCAGGAGCTAACGGTGTCGGCTCAGGCACGGTCGGTGCAATCTCGAGAATGTTCGCGGCATGGTTGGGAGAGGGTAGGTGTGCCATGACAATCTAGAAACCGTGAGAAAATAAGGATAATTATTATTTAAATAATAATTTACTTATATATACAAATGAATGATAACGCTCCGAGCATAAGCATGACGATCGATAAATATCTCAAAATGAAATACTATTCTTTATATAAACGTATACGTAGTAGCAATACACTCGAATATGTGCATATGCTCTCGAGTAGTTAAATAATATTAATAAATAGCATGAAGGCAATGAAAAGTCTTAGCGCGCGAAAAAGGTTATAGTTTAGGTTTTAAGAAAATTTGACCTAGTTCTCTATAACCTATGGCTCTGATACCAATCTTTAACACCCCCATTTTATCAACACAGCGGAACATATAGCATGGGTGTTAATTCATAGTCACAAGATACAAGTATATAGAAAATGACTCTAAAGGAGACGTTTTGACGTTTTGAAAGTAGTGTTCCATTAAGAGAAAATCAGAGTCACAATGCGCGGGTCGCCAGGATCCTTTTTAGTACAACAAAACAAGATTCACAATAACATTTGATAAGAGCTTGATAATTGTTTGATAAAATGGAACACAATAACAAGCTTTCACAAAAGACACTACGTAACTCCTCAATTCAACCATGCCTTCACCTTTACGGACCTGAGATAAAACATGCAAATAGTCAACAATAATGTTGAGTGAATTCACAGAGTTTATAATAATAAAAGTATAACACAAGTATAGTTCATCGAGTGACATTGTAACGAATACAAGTCAGGTAAATTTTTATTGCATCGAGCTCATGACACCGAACCTTAACACCACATATCATGTATGTATATAATTTGCCCCAGCTCCTAGGTATTATTGCCTCATACATAAATGTCTCAATACAAAACGTTTGTTTGATAGGGTGGTCCAATAATTGATTCATACCCCTGACGGGGTTGTCAAACCCAATAGATCTATTAATTGTATCAACGTTTACCTCTCGAGTAATTAACGGTTCATGAATATAGAGACTTTGGCAATAGCTACTCAATGGCAATAAATCACGTAATCGGGTCTAGCATGCCAATTAAATCACTTGTGTTCAATTTTGCAAAACAAGCATGTATCTCCCTCGTGGGTTTTTATAAAATGATTAAGTAAATAAAAGCGAGGCTATGAACTCACCTTAAGCAATAGCGACAAGCAAAAGTGTCAACAACGAGGGAAACAAAGACAAGAGTCTCAACCGCGACCTAGAATAGTGGCGCGCGATTTAGAAAAATTAAAGAATGCAATTGAAACGATGCATGAATTGTATATATATATATATATATATATATATATATATATATATATAGAGAGAGAGAGAGAGAGAGTTGGGGTAAAATAAAAAAGAAGTTATAATAAAAAGGGTAGGAAGGCTTTCTAGCCCGCCACGTGTCCTATTAGCCCCGTACTTAATTTTAATACCACTAGGGGTATTTTCGTCCTTTCTCATATAACCCTATAAAACTCGTTTCCCCACATCACTCACTCTTTTTCCTGATCTTCTCCTTCCCCTTATACACAGTTACAAATAGGGGTGTAAACGAGCCGAGTCGAGCCGAGTACTGCCAAGCTCGAGCTCGACTCGAATACTAAAACTCGAGCTTGAAACTCGGCTCGAGCTCGGCCGAGCTTTATATTTCGAGCTCGATCTCGACTCGTTATATAAAACCCGAGCTCGAAACTCAACTCGAGCTCGATTATTTCCACATTTCATGCTCGAACTCGATAAATACTCGCCATATAAGAATAGAGAGAGAGAGAGAGTTGGGGTAAAATAAAAAAGAAGTTATAATAAAAAGGGTATGAAGGCTTTCTAGCCCGCCACGTGTCCTATTAGCCCCGTACTTAATTTTAATACCACCAGGGGTATTTTCGTCCTTTCTCATATAACCCTATAAAACTCATTTCCCCACATCACTCACTCTTTTTCCTGATCTTCTCCTTCCTCCTGTACACAGTTACAAATGTCCATCTCCTTCCCCAAATCTCCCACCGTTAATCTCCCAAAATCACCACGAATCTCCTCATTCTATCATCGTTAACCTTCCCACCACCTTCCCCACCGTTAACCGCCGTTCGATAATTGTTAATTTTCCTTTATCGTTGTTCATCATTCTCTCCACCGTGATATACGCCATCTTATACACCATCTTATCAACTGAATATTGATAGTAAGATTTTAATCTTTTGTTTTTTTTTTAATTTTTTAGTTTACTTTATGTTAATTTAAATATTACATTGTAATAAGTTAATATGTGTTTGTTGATTGTTAGTGTATTTAGTTGATTGATTTAAAACATTCATTTAGTATGTGTTTGAGAAAAAAACTAGGTTAAAAACGCGATTATGAAACTCGCACACTAGGTGTTTGATAAAATGTCTACATGATATTATATAGTTGTGATGCACTAGTTTTGTAGTGTCATGCACTAGTTTCATACTATGATGCACCTGTTGTTCATACACCTTGTGAAGATAACATTTTTTTGTGTTGTTACTGATGTAGATATGTTATATATAAAGTGTCTAGATCTGAAAAATAAATACAACATGTTTAATAAAGATGCACACAAGATGTATAATAAAAAGTCTCAATGAGATTTTTTTACATATGATGCACTAAGTTTACACTGTGATGCATTAGCTTTTAATCATTAACAGGTTGTTTGGTTGGCCTAATTTCACTGCTTTTTATAGGTTTTAATATTAAAATACAATAGAAGTTTGTGTTTGGTTGGTCAAACAAACAACTTAATTTGGTATGTTAATGGAGGACAAATTTTAAGGTTAATTTTGAATTTTGTTACTGCTTCTTATTGCTTTATCTCCTCTCGCTCCACTGACCTGTGTATATTTTTTCATTTTGAAATAAACAAGTCTATTCAAGTGCCAACTGGTATGTAACTCCCTCCAAATGCGGCTGGATGTAAATGCAAAGAACTTGTAGGGATCCAAAGACTTGTGCATTTGCTGAACTTAAGGGAGGTGATTTTCCATATGTACAAGACAATGGTGGCATGTGAGTATATAAACTATGTATTTAAACTTTTAAGTATGATGCATTATCAGACATGTGATAATGTCATAAACTACAAAATAGCTGATAGGACATGCTAGTGTTGTTGCTTTAGCGTTTACAACCTTTGGATCCTCAGATGCTATGTCAATATTTCTAGTTTTAAGTATGGCCAAACAAATAATTTAAGATGTGAAAACTTAGTGACAATAGGGGATGTTGTCACCTCAAACAACTGCTTAGTTGTTGGATGTCGAACAAGGTGTCTCAGCCTTTTTAAACTGACTTGGCATCAACATTTTTACCTGGCAATTTATCGTATTTGTGTACATTAGTACCCTCTCTATTATGGCTATCAATTTCATTCGTATTAGTTTCAGGTTGTTTCTACATACTAGTTAGCTTCTATGGGATATCTGCCGAAGTATTTTTATACTCCTATTTCGTTGACTTCCTTTGCTTAATTATGTCGCTTTTAGATTGATTGAAGCGAGGATGTTGTGTTCGAATGTGGTCTGAACTGCAGATGTGGACCTGCATATCCCCAAGAGAGATTAATTATCAACTTGAGGTTTTAATAAATACAGTCATTTATTGAATCAATATTATACTAGAAATTGTTTTTGTTTTATTTTCTTATTGTCTTTCTTCATTGTGAACAGGGAGCAGAACAAGAACAAGCTATTGTTGAAAGAGCATCTGGAGAGTTCACAAAGAGCCTCAAGTAAGACTATAAAAAGCATGTGCACAGTTTCAATTTCAGATAGTGGCTCTTTATATCGGAAGATTGGTAAATGTGATGTTACTTCTTTAAAAGGGAGGGTACTTTTTTATGACCTTCCAAACAGAGGATATATTGATTGTAGGATTAGTTGCAAGATAAACCTCAATGTATGAACGAAAGTAAGTTGTAATTTCAGTAACTCTTCTTGATATAAATCAATAGATATTTCATGTTGCCAAAAAACAATGATTTAATGGCTGGAGTAGCAGCATAACAATGATTTTTTGATCTGAACAAGGTGTCTGATCAAGGAGTACAGGAGTACCATTGAGACTAAACTAAACAAGATCTGTGATGGTATTTTGGGACTTTTTGAGTTGCATGTTGTTCCATCTGCTGAGTCAAAGATATTTTACTTGAAGATGAAGGGTGATTACTTTAGGTACTTGGCTATGTTTAAGACCGGATCTGACAGGAAGGAAGCTGCTGAAAGCACTTTGTTGGCTTACAAATCCTTAGAAATTCATGATGTTGTACATCAATTTCTTTTTCGTATATCAATGCATATCTGATAAGGGACGGGCCGAATATGGGTGGCCAATCCTTAGAAATTCATGATGTTGTACATCAATTTCTTTTTCGTATATCTTTGTTGGTTTTGCGCAAATTGGTTGAGTGTATCAATGCATATCTGATAAGGGACGGGCCGAATATGGGTGGCCAATCCTTAGAAATTCATGATGCTGTACATCAATTTCTTTTTCGTATATCTTTTAGCTGTATGTAAAATTGTAAATATATATAGCTGATTTTGCAGGTAGTTAATGGCCGTCGTAAAGCAAGTTGATGGCTCTTAGTGCTTGAACCAGTTGAAGGGGATTTTGCACTTTTCATTCAAAAAGTCTCAATGGCCAGTAACGATCCTGAGACACGTGGATCAGAAAATTTACATCATTGTGATGCTGTAGATTTTTACACTTTGATGCAGTAAATTTATATGTACCGTGTAGATATTAATTCGTTACTTACAAGATATGTTTTCGGTTGTAAAATGTATAGCAAAATACTAGAATTTGTGATGCAGTAACTTTTTTTAACTGAGATGTATTAACTTTTTTTTATTGTAATGCACTAACAAAATACATTGTGATGTAGTAACTTTTTAACTGAGATGTACTAAGTTTTTTCACTGTAATGCACTAACAAAATACATTGTGATGCAATAACTTTTTAAGTGAGATGTACTAGTTTTTTAACTGTAATGCATTAACAAAATACATTGTGATGTGGTAACTTTTTAACTGATATGTACTAACTTTTTTCATTGTAATGCACTAACAAAATACATTGTAATGCAGTAACTTTTTAACTGAGATGTACTAAATTTTTTCACTGTAATGCACTAACAAAATACATTGTGATGTAGTAACATTTTAACTGAGATGTACTAGCTTTTTAACTGTAATGCATTAACAAAATACATTGTGATGCAGTAACTTTTTCTAACAGATGTAATAACTTTTTGCATTGTAATGCACTAACAAAATGCATTATGATGCAGTAACTTTTTAACTAAGATGTACTAAAAATTTTCACTGTAATGCACTAACAAAATACATTGTGATGCAATAACTTTTTAAGTGAGATGTACTAGCTTTTTAACTGCAATGCATTAATAAAATACATTGTGATGTAGTAACTTTTAACTGAGATGTATTAACTTTTTTCATTGTAATGCACTAACAAAATACATTGTGATGCAATAACTTTTTAACTGAGATGTACAAGCTTTTTAACTGTAATGCACTAGCAAACATGTACCTATTGCATCACTTCAATACACCAACCACATCAAGCATTTTAAAATCAAGTGCATCTCACAAACATCTAGGCATACAGACACATTTTCACACGTAACACAATATAGTTTTAACCTACTGCATCATTATACAAAACAATTGAGAACCTACTGCATCAAAGTTCAATATCAAGTGCATCTTACAAACATCTAGGCATACAAACAAATTTTCACACATAACACCATCTACTTTTAACCTAATGCAACATTATACAAGGGCTAGTGATTTGCACACTCAAAATTTTGATTGTGACACTCATTGTATAATCAATTAAAGCACACTGTACAAGCATGTAATGCATAAAAAAGAGTGTCCCAATAAAAATGAGTGTGCAAATCAATTCCCTTATACAAGACAACTAAGATCCTACTGCATCATAGTTCAATATCAAGTGCATCTGACAAACATCTAGGCATACATACACATTTTCACACATAACACAATCTACTTTTAACCTAATACATCCTTATATATGACGACCGAACAAGCACTGCATCTAGTTTAAAATCAAGTGCATCACATAAAACACCCTACATGTTACCTAGTTGAACCTTATATGTCACCAATGAGATTCGACTGCAACACTTCTTTACACCAATATCATTATTCACAAAAATACACCGACCGACATTGAATTATACAAATATTTAAAAGGAGAACATAAGTACTTGCATGGATTCAAATGTAATTGACGTATAAATATTTGCAGAACATCAATGCAACAGTATCTTAGTGTTATGAAATACGATACATTATTTTTTTTGTTCATTTTGCTTAGTGCATCATAGTTTTATATCTAGTGCATCACTTTTAAATATTTCCACCATCGTTTTTGTCCATCGTCATTCATATTTCTACCATCCTTTCATTCCCAGCATTTTCATCTCCTCCATCTTTATCCCCATCAAAGCTATTTTCAACCTGAAATCAATATCGGCTAACAACTGATTATATCTCAACAAGTTGTCTCTTAAAGCCGCTCTCACTTCCATAAAATAATTAGCTTACTGCATCACAATGTATGTTATTAGTGCATTATAGTATACAATTTGTCGCATATTGTAATGCAATAACAAATAATTGTAATTTAGTAGAATATAAAATAATTTAGTAGAATATAAAATAACAGTAATGCAATAGCATATAGCTATAATGCAGTTAAAAAATGTAATGTATTATAGTTTTTTACCACATTACAGTCTTATATTCGACTGCATTATTGTTTATTTCTACTGCATTACAGTTATATTCTATTGCATCTCAGTTATATGTAGAATATAAGACTGCAATAGAATAGGACCCTGATGCCAAAATCAAACATATTGTATCACATTTGTGGATCATAGTACAAAACGTACTGTATCCCAGTAAATGTTTAGATCAGAATGAAAACTTTTTCTCTCATTAAATAACAAGTTAACATCATACTTTCTCATTTGTCCTGTTTTAGTGGTTGTACTACTTTTTGTACATTTGAGTCAATAAAGTATGGTTTGTTTCCCGTTGAAGTTTAGTCTATAACCTGTAATCTTGATAATCTTATATAAGTTTTCACATCATATATAAATGTAACATTTCTACACGTATATTACAACTTTTTATATATAAATATCTTTTGATGACTAAAATGTACCAAGAAAAGTACAGTGACTAAAACGAGCCACAAGAATTCACATTGGTTATAATGTAAAACAATCCTAACCTTAGAGACAATTGCATTGATCATCTCAATTGCATTCTAACTTGCTGGTCACTACCATAAATGCTGACGGTTCTCTCCCATGCTTGCCCATCCATTAGAGGCACAGATGTATCTAGCTAGATAATAACAGTTAGTAATACATGAAATCAGTTAGAAAAATTTACCAAAATTCAAAAATCATGATTATGACTTGTTTGTTGTCTGACTAAGATGAAGTTTAAGAACAAACCTCTATCCATGTACCAGACTCCGCTTTAATTCTCGCGAGATTGGTACCATCCATTCCCAATAAAGAGACAACCTTTATATATACACAATCACAAACAACAATATATTAGTATGCCAAAATAAAATTAAAGAGCTGAAAATTTTACTGCAATAAGATGTATATTTTACTGCATTATAGTGTAAATTTTATTGCATTAAAGCATTACGACGGCCATTAACTACCTGCAAAATCAGCTATATATATTTACAATTTTACGTACTGCTAAAAGGTATATGTGCGTACTAATTTAGAATGTAACATATATTTCCTATTTCCATTATCATTCTTTGTAGTTTCCGATGGAATTAGCAGCACTACTTAATCATTCCCCCGTAATACATAACAATTCACACACATCCATTCCTCTGTACTAGCTTTAGTTTATCTAGTAACGATGCATTGAGGCTTAGGCTTAAGGATCATATAATACAGGTAGTACAAGAAAACTCACTGCTTGAGTGCTGGATCAGCATCCTGTTTCATGATAAAGATAATATAACAAGCAAATTCAGTGAGCTAGGAGATTGTAGGAGACACAAACATGCAATCTTTATAATAACACTCTTCTTTTCTTTAATATCTGATGATAAGAGATTACAACCAAATCAAGATGCAAAATGCAACATGAACACACTCTGTAGCAAACCATAAATACTAAAATACATTGTTATTGATCAACTTGTTTGGTGCAATGAGTGCTAATGAATAGAAACTCAAATTTATCTAGAATTAAACTCCTATTTATCATCAGTATCAAGAAGTTCTCAAATCTTACTTGCAAATTCAAGACCCTCTGTGGCAAGCACCTCCAAGCTCGAGACTGGTGGTTGTGCTTTTGCAACTTTGGCAATTTGCTTGGTTCTCTTCAGCTGCACCACCTTCAAGAAAAGCACCAACAACCTTGCCATCCTTGATCCAGTATGATCCGAACTTTGGTTTTGCTGATGAAGGATCATGGTCACCAAAAATAACAGTATCACCATTCACCAACATTATCCCCATAAAACTGCCATGATAGATCAAATGAACAAGAATAGAAGAATGGAAGGTAGTTATAAGTTTCGATATCATTTCCTTGCTCACTAGAAAAAATGGCATGCATAAGTAGATACAAATACTTTTCAGTTCTTTTTCGATTGTAAATGCATAAAAGAAAAACCTAGTAGATTCTGATATGGTTTTTATTCATTACCTTGACAGCTTGTTCGGCAGATTTTCGAGAATGGTCAACATGTTCAACTCTTCTAATATCACCATATAACTTCATAGGGAAAGTAGCAACATCACCGACATCGTATACATCAGGAACACTAGTTTTGATAAGGCATCCGTTTGTCATTAACAAACAAAAAAGGCCGAGTGAAATTACCAGTTGTGGGAATGGAATATATTCAATTAAAAAGATGATTAGATGAACACAAACCTTAATTCCACCTTTGTCCTCCTCAACCTGCCATTTGAATAGGTTTGTAAGGGGCCCTGCACCAACACCAACTACCACAATATCTGCTTCTAGCACCCTTCCGTCCTTCAGTTTCACTTCTTTCACCTAAACAATCAGATAAATTGTTTTTAAAAAATGGAATAAAATGATATACAAAATTCTGAAACAGATCCGTTGCATGAGTACAAACCTCTCCATGATCATTCTTGGTAAACCCAGAAGCAACATTGCCCTTGATGATAGTCACTCCCTTTTTCTGATAATAGCCCTCGTAGAAAGCAACAATATCATCAATGAATAGACGAGGCACTGTTTTAACATGACAGATATCAGCAGTTAAATGTTTATGCACTCAGATCAGTGGTGGAAAATTAAACCCATTTACTACTAAATGCCTAAATGGGTTATTGATCTCGGCTATATTTATCTCTAATGGTTCATACATTATAGAGAATAGCAATGTGTGATTTAAGAGCATACAAGCTCCTATATACACCTGCCAATCCATTCCTCTGTACTAATTCTGGATTTATCTAGTAACGATGCATTCAGGCTTAGGCTTAAGGATCATATAATTATCTCCTATGCTGAACTACTTGATGTACAGACAAAAGACTTGATAATAGAAGCTTAAAATATAAAGTTAAGAGGACGCCTATCAGATAAATCCAGTAAATATCATATGTAATTCAGAATATTGATGCATGAATATAAGCATATATGTGTAAAAAAATCAACTAATAATCTAATCAACTTCTACTTACCAGATACAACTACATATTCACCATATCTTAGTATCCTATTTTCGTCATCCTTTCTACCTGTAACATGATCAAACTAAATCCATTATAAAAACATCTACTACATCACTTCTTTACATCAACGACATCATACATACAAATACACACACAAGCACATTTCGACAAATAAAACACACTACGCGTGACCTAATTGAAACTATATGCCACAAATGAACACCTACTACATCACTTCTTTTTACTGAAGTTACAACATATTTTTGACAAGTAAGATACCCTATGCGTGATCTAATAGAACATTATGTGCCACAAATGAGCATGTGTTGCATCACTTCTTTACACCAACGACATCATACATACAAATATACACAAGCACTTACCGACAACTAAAACACCCTACGCGTGACCTAATCGAACCTTATATACCAGAAATGAACACTTACTGCATCACTTCTTTACACCAACTGCATCATACATACAAATATACACAAGCACTTTTCAACAAGTAAATCAGCCTATGCGTGACATAATCAGACCTTATGTGCCATAAATGAGTACATATTGCATCACAACTCAGAATCAAAAGCATCAAACAGACAACCAAGCATAGAGACACATTTTTGCACAATATGTAACCTAAATTTAACCTAATTCATCCTTATACACTCCAACTTAACACATATTGCATCACATCTCATATTCAAGTGCATCACTCAAACAACCAAACATATAAACACATTCAGACACATAATGCGACCTACACTTAACTTGATTCATGCTTATACGCGACAAATGAACACCGACTGCATCATAGTTCAAATTCAAGTGCATCTCACAAAAAACCAAGCATACAAACACATTTATGCACATAACCCAACCTATGCTTAACCTAATGCATCTTTATATGCGACAACCGAACATCTACTACATCACAGTTTAAAATTAAGTGCATCACATAAACAACCAAACATACAAACACATTTTACACGGACAACAAAACGTACCTTTAACCTAATTCATGCTTATACGCAACAACTAAAGACCTACTGCATCATAGTTTAGAATCAAGTGCATCGGACAAACAATCAAACATACAAACACATTTACGCACATAACACAACCTACCTTTAACCTAATTCATCCTTATACGTGGCAACTCAACACCTACCGCATCATAGCTCAAATTCAAGTGCATCAGACAAACAACCAAGCATACAAACACACTTTACACACATAACGAAACCTACCTTTAACCTAATTCATCCTTATATGCTGCAACTCAACACGTAGTGCATCACAGTTCATATTCAAGTGCATCGCACAAACAACCAAACATACAAACACGAATCCTAACAAATCGATAAAAACAGAGTTTTAGAAAATTAAAATTAACAAATTGATGTAGTAAAAAAACTAGAGTTCATATAAAAACTTACGAGGCCATCATTGATGTAGTAACAAATCGATGCAGCCATATCGATGTGGTAACAGATCGATGTGAAGAGTGATCATACCTCACTCCATATATAAGCTTGCTCAGCAGTACATTCGGATTGTGAAGTTGGGTTGGAAAGGGCGAGAATAATAGGTTTATGCAGAAAAAAAGACATAAAAGCATTTAATTGTGCACTTTCTTGCAATGTTATTGATACAGGAAGCTAGTTAAATGCTTAGTAAGAAGTCACCTCATTAAAAGATGCCATAGCTTCAACGACATCTTTAGTGAATGTCTGTCCAGCTCCTGATGATCCAATCAACATCGTTGGCCTGATTAACTGGTGACAAAGAGTAAAGTGAGGTGAACACGGAATGTTATGAGCAAATGAGACAAATTAATTTACATTTTATTGATAACAGATCAAATGGGTAGAATAAAAAGTCAAAATGTTTGAAAAAAACGTACAAAATATATATTCAAGTATTGATATTTGAATTAATAATAGTTATTGGAATCAGCCACTCGAATAATTATCAATCACTTAGGAAATTCGAAGTTTTATCTGAACCCGTTATGCAAACCACCCATTTTAAGAGAGATTCATACCTTGACAGCATCTAAGAACTCTCTAACAAGCTCATGATCATGGGCCCATGGCTTCTTAAAATGCTGAAGTGAATTAAGGCGGGATTTAACGATCAAACCCTACAAGATTAAGTAAGTAGAGTGAATAAGTATGGTTACGCAAAAAAATAAAATGAGAAAAACATGTAGCCTTTTCAAATTTATTACCTTCAGGTCAACAAGCCAAACCTTCTTGTGGGTCTCTTCTAATGGTGCGACTATCTACATAATAGTATAAACATTCATCATTTATTACCTCAAACTAATAAATCCTTCTTCTTCTTTGTTAGCATTGATGTGTGAGAGTTAGGAAGGAGATGAGTTCTAACATGTTTTTATATCTCTAGAGCTATGAGTTCAGCAATGCATGTGCCAGCCTGCATAAGAGCTGATATTGAGACACGAAAATGGGGAAAAAATAGATCCGCAACAAATCAAGCAGATGGATTGTAAGGAATGTGGAGTGCCTTACCTCTCCAGCTCCAAGGAATAAGAATTTATGCATTTCCTACCACATCAAAGACAAAAGGAGGCAAGCAAAATCAATTTCGTTAAACACACCAAGCCACATTTACACTAAATCATTCCTATGAACAAAGAATGTAATCTACTGCATTTTAATGCGTTTCCTACCACATTACAGACAAAAGGAGGCAAAATCAATTTCGTTAAACACGCCAAGCCACATTTACAATAAATCATTCCTATGAACAAAGAAAGTAATCTACTGCATTACAATGCATTTCCTACCACATCACAGACAAAAGGAGGCAAGCAAAATCAATTTCGTTAAACACACCAAGCCACATTTACACTAAATCATTCCTATGAACAAAGAAAGTAATCTACTACGTTACCGTGCATTTCCTACCACATCAAAGACAAAAGGAGGCAAGCAAAATTAAATTCGTTAAACACGGCAAGCCACACTTACACTAAATCGTTCCTATGAACAAATAAACTAATATACTGCATTACAATGTATTTCCTACCACATCAAAGATAAACGGAGGTAAGCAAAATCAATTTCGTTAAACACGCCAAGCCACATTTACACTAAATCATTCCTATGAACAAAGAAAGTAATCTACTACATTACAATTCATTTCCTACCACATCACAAACAAAAAGACGCAAGTAAAATCAATTTCTTTAAACACGACAAGCCACATTTACACTAAATCATTCGTATGAACAAAGAAAGTAATCTAATGCATTACAATGCATTTCCTACCACATCAAAGACAAAAGGAGGCAAGCAAAATCAATTTCATTAAACACGCCAAGCCACATTTACACTAAATCGCTCCTATGAACAAAGAAAGTAATCTACTGCATTACAATGCATTTCCTGCCACATCAAAGACAAAATAAGGCAAGCAAAATCAATTTCGTTAAACACGCCAAGCCACATTTACACTAAATCGTTCCTATGAACAAAGAAAGTAATCTACTACATTACAATGCATTTCCTACCACATCACAGACAAAATAAGGCAAGCAAAATCAATTTCTTTAAACACGCCAAGCCACATTTACACTAAATCATTCGTATGAACAAAGAAAGTAATCTAATACATTACAATGCATTTTCTACCACATCAAAGACAAACGGAGGCAATCAAAATCAATTTTGTTAAACACGCCAAGCCACATTTACACTAAATCATTCCTATGAACAAAGAAAGTAATCTACTGCATTACAATGCATTTCCTACCACATCACAGACAAAAAGAGGCAAGCAAAATCAATTTCTTTAAACACGCCAAGCCACATTTACACTAAATCATTCGTATGAACAAAGAAAGTAATCTAATGCATTACAATGCATTTCCTACCACATCAAAGACAAAAGGAGGCAAGCAAAATCAATTTCGTTAAACACGCCAAGCCACATTTACACTAAATCGTTCCTATGAACAAAGAAAGTAATCTACTGCATTACAATGCATTTCCTACCACATCACAGACAAAAAGAGGCAAGCAAAATCAATTTCGTTAAACACGCCAAGCCACATTTACACTAAATCATTCCTATGAACAAAGAAAAAAATCAATTTTATTAAATTCGACAAGCCACATTTACACTAAATCATTCTTATGAACAAATAAAGTAATCTACTTTATTACAATGCATTTCCTACCACATCAAAGACAAAAGGAGGCAAGCAAAATCAATTTCGTTAAACATGCCAAGCCACATTTACACTAAATCAATCCTATGAACAAGGAAAGTAATTTACTGTATTCCAATGCATTTCCTAACGCATCATAGACAAAAGGAGGCAAGCAAAATTAATTTCGTTAAACACGACAAGCCATATTTACACTAAATCATTCCTATGAACAAAAAATTGTAATCTACTGCATTACAATGCATTTCCTACCACATCAAAGACAAAAGGAGACAAGCAAAATCAATTTCGTTAAACACATCAAGCTACATTTACACTAAATCATTACTATGAACAAAGAATGTAATCTACTGCATTACAATGCATTTCCTACCACATCAGAGACAAAAGTAGGCAAGCAAAATCAATTTCATTAAACACGTCAAGCCACATTTACAATAAATTAGAACAAAGAAAGTAATCTACTACATTACAATGCATTTCCTACCACATCAAAGATAAAAGGAGACAAGCAAAATCAATTTCGTTAAACACGACAAGCCACATTTACACTAAATCATTCCTATGAACAAAGAAATTAATCTACTGCATTACAATGCATTTCCTACCACATCACAAACAAAAGGAGAAAAACAATTTCGTTAAACACGACAAGCCATACTTACACTAAATCATTCCTATGAAGAAAGAAAGAAATATACTGCATTACAATGCAATTTCTACCACATCAAAAACACGGCCACTTTAGTTTAGACATTTTAACAAACACCTTGTATGCAACTTTCTTAAACATGTTTTGTATCTCTTTTTTTCTACATCGATGAAGTAGGTTGCATCACAATCCAACAAAAACACGATTTTAGTAAGAAAAAAAGGTAACAGATTGATGCATTAACAAAATTAGAGATCGTATACCAACTTACAAGGCCTTTTAATATTCGGTAGGTTCGTCTTCGCCATTGTTAGAGATGAAGTGTTAGGAATGAAATCTTTAAGGTTAGAGATGAAGTAGATGCGTGGTAGGTTTTTGAGAGAGAAAGTGTGTAATTTTTTTTGGTGGAAATGAAAAGAATGAGAAACGATGTCGTATTGTCTATCTGAGGTTATGATTTGTAAAATACCTTGTTATACAATTGACCTTGAAGTTTTACTTATTTACAAAAGAGGGACCGCCCCTTTTTTTGTTTTTTTGATCTAAGAAGTTTTGATCCAAGGGCTAGGATCTTCTCCTACCCTTTTTATTATAAACATTCTTTTATAATAACCCCACCCTATATATATATATATATATATATATATATATATATATATATATATATATATATATATATTGTTTGGCACTTATATAAATTCCCGGTATCTTAGTTTTATCAAGTGCGCTTTCAGTATATTAAAAACCAAGTATGAAATAATGTTATAAAAATTTTCGCCATGACCCGTGACGTTTTTTACACGTTTTCCAAAGTCGTAGACTTTAATAAAAACCATTTTCAAATCACTTTCAATCCACTTTTCATAATTACAAACTATACATCATCAAATCTCTTTTTATAATTTATCAAAAGACCATTCGGACCTTTATTAGGGTTTTAGGCCCAATAAACCTAATCTTATTATTCGTAACGTCCAACGTTTAAAATAAGTTAAATGTATAGCGTCTAAGTCGTACACTATTATTAAATAAGCTATTCATGAACTTATTCAATAAGCTACACCATATCTTTACGCCTTGGTGTATTGTATTTATGTTGGGTAAGTCTAAAAATGTAGTTTTACTTATCCATATAGTCCGATAAGCAAAACATTAAATAATAAACACGCGACTTAATAATAAGCTATCAATAAGCTCACAATAAGCTAAGCAATAATAACCCGAACCACATAAGCTTAAAAATAAGCTCGTGGTGTTGGGCCTTTGGTGTGGGACGCGGCTAAAAGCCCAAGCAAGCCATATTCGGGCTTATTTATTAAGCCAAATAAGTTTACCATTTGTCCTTTCAAAATAAGCTAGAAAATAAGCTAATAAATATAAGCCGAAACAAAATAAGCTAAACAAACACTTCTCCTTCCTTTTCTAGTTGGGGCGAACCATACATAAGCCCATTAAGCTCAATAAAATCAAAATAAGCTTTTCCAAAAGCTTATTCACATAAGCCAAATACAATAAGCTATATAGTACTATTTTTATTACACGAAAATAACCACGATCACAAAACTATGATTTCCTTATGTTTCTTGTTATATATTTCGAACCATATGCATAACCTTTTAAGGTTTATGTAGTTTTAAAATCTTTGTTTTTACAAAATAAGTTGTACAACTAGTATGTATGCATCAAGATGTTTATGAAAGTATAAGTTATTAAAAGATTTGAAGACTTACAAAGTTTGAAGGTTTTAGGAAGATGAACAAGACTAACACAACCCAAATGTTGTTTAACTAATACCCGAATGATACAAATGATCAAACCTTCAACAAATCTTCAAGAGTTTTTGATTAAAAATGAAAAATTATGAGTTTATGTATGTGTGTGTGTATTTTCGGACAACAAACACAAGAAGAGAGAAAGATATGAGTATTGTGTGTGAGATATGAATGAGAAAATGAGATGTAAATGGTAAATATGCATAATTGCTTCACACACTAAGAGTGTGTATGTGTGTGTGCCGTGGGATAGGACAAAGGGGGAGAGGGGACTAAAATGATCTCCCAATCACAATTTAGCAAGGACATATGGCTAGTTGGAATCTTGTCTTATTGTTTTGAAATTCAAATTTGGCATCCAAGGTTCATAAGGGGTGCTTGTTTGGACGTGAGCAAGGGGGGGGGGGACCAAAATGGTCTCCAACATTTTAGGATACTAGTGCTTCATGTTTGATTTAATTTCCAAGTCCTCCATGCATGTGCTCATATTTTAAACAAATCACGATTCACGTAAGTAACGAAACGAATAACGGTATCACCGAAAATTATAAAATTTTAAATATTGCCTTGAAATATAAAAACATGGCTATTGCCAAAATACTACAACGTTAGGTGTCCCGATTCACTCCCGGCGATGATTCTTAGATAAAAGCGGGAAAACTTCCCGGTTAAAAGTAAAAGTTAAACGAAACTTTTTAAAAATTCAAATTACTAAACGGAAACGGCTAAATTATTGAACGAAAATTTGCGGGGTGTCACAATATGAAGACATTTGGTTTTTGTGAAAGATTATGCTTTCGAAAGAATGGTTGTTTTAAAAAAAAGGTCTTCGAGCATATGAGTTTGAAGGTCTCATATGTGGTGTGGGTAAAAGAGGTATAGGGTCAACTCGAGGTCGTGTGTATCTAAGACCATTATGTGAGCTCGAGTGATGTTTTGTTTCCACTCTTGTAATGGGTGCTTGGTGACATTGAGTGTTTGCAAAGTTAGTTTAAGGGACAACGGGTTTAACAAAGCCAGTTGACGTAATTTCTTTTTGACTTTGTTTTACAAACACTATTGGTTTGTTTGGACTTGCGAAAGTGGTTTTATCATTTTTAGAAAATCTAAGACCTTCCTTATCTTGGGATAATTTTTAATGACTTAGCATATCGTCTAAAGCAATGCTACTTGATTTGAATTTTAAAAAATTCAATGCTTCATCTTGAAGTTTAGAAACATCACACATTAAAGAGTCAACCTCTTGTGTGAGTTCAACACACTTTTGACAAGGTTTAACCACCTCTTTATTAACAAGTTTCTTTACTTCAATTTCAAGATCATTGATTTTACTTGAAAGTTTTGAATTTTTATCTTCGAGAGCATGTTTTTCTTTTAGAAGTTTTTTAAAAGTTTTAGTAAAATCCTTGTTATATCATTCTCCTTTTTCAAATCAATAATGTTTAAATTGATATTAGAGCTAGATGGTTTAGATACTACCTCTTGTGAGTCGATCGCCATGAGACATGTTGCGTCGTTTTGATGTTCGTCACCGTCTTTACTACCGCTCTATGCTCCTCCCATAAAAGCCTTGTTCTCCTTTGGCTTTCAACACTCACTAGTAAAGTGGCCTTTTATTCCGCAATTGTAACATGCTCCCTTTTTCTTTGAGCTTTCACCACCTTTGTCCTTGCAGCTATTACTGCGCCCTTTACCGAACTAATTATCTTCATTACCAAATCGATTTCTTTGTTCGAGCCGATTACCTTTGCGAAAGAACTTACGAAAGTTCCTAGCCAACAAATTAAATGCTCCGGCTTCTTCTTTATCTATGTCTTCATCATTTTCGTCTTGACAATCACTATCGTCACTAGTTTGTTCCCTAGTGATTTTAGCTTTGAGAGCTAATGACTTAACCTTTTCTTTAGTAGTTTTGGAGGTTACGCCATCATTATCCAAAACCATTTCATATACCTTAAGGTTACCAATTAGCTCATCAAGAGGGAGAGAGGCCAAGTCTTTGGCTTCTTCAATGGCCGTCACCTTGGCTCTCCATTTCAATGGAAGAGCACGAGGAACCTTTCTAACATGATTCTTGCTAGAATAGTCCGGATCTAACGATTTGATACTAGTCACGATAGCATTGAATCTTGTGAAGTCGCTATCAATGGTTTCTTTATTTGAGATTGAGAACTTCTCGTATTCTTAAGTGAGAAGATCAATCTTTCAATTCTTAACTTGTGAATTGCGTTGGTGAGTGATGATGAGTGTATGCCAAACCTCCATGGCGGTTTTACACATGAAAACTCGCTCGTACTCTTTACGGGGTAAAGCATTGTAGATGGTCATCTTGGCTTCTTCATTCTTACCAAGTTGTTTCTTCTCATTGTCCTTTAGAAGTTCATACGGCGTTTCCTTCATCAACTTTGTTTCTTCGTCTTCAACTTTAAAGTAAAAATCGCCGTTTTGGATGACTTGCCATAAGTCAATATCTTTGAACTTTACGTAAGTCTCAGAGCAGGCTTTCCAAAAGCAGAACCTATTTGGTTCTAGCAAAGGTGGTCTTTGCATAGAACACCCCTCGACGTAGTTCTCTTGAGCCATGGATCTTCACTCAACTTTTTCAAAATTGAAGTAAGGATTTCATAAATTTTGAAAAAGAAGTTTTCAACTTAAAATGACTTTTCGAGAAGGTTTTAACGCTTGAAAACTTAAGTAAGCTGCTCTGATACCAATTGTAGAACCATAAAGGGGGGGGGGGGTGAATATGGTTTTCTTGACTTCTTTGAAGTTTATAAAACTTCAAGTCTCGAAAGAGCCTAGTGGTGTATTAATCTACTTTGCAAAGTGAACAATAAGTAGATAGAGAAAAGAAGAGACACCACGATATATACTGGTTCGGGAAGGGGGTTTAGTCCTTCCGTACGTCCAGTTGTGAATCCAAGACACCGATACTATTCCTAGTATAATCCTTATGGTGCACACAAAACGTATTACAATTTAACTCTATCGACTTTCAACAAAGCTCGGTGCTTACACAGAAGAGTTACTACCTACGGTATTCCGCGCTCGGAATCCACCCCTAAGAACCTGTGATTTGACTTAAGCTATAACTGTAAAATCCTTTCCCTTGGAAGCTTTCTAAAACCCCAACTAGATCCCCAATGATCTAGGCTTGTTCTCACAGATACAAAACTTCCCTTACAACTTCATTGAATAAAAAGATAGACGGTGAACCAAGTCCTAACCTAGCCTAGAGACTCGATTTTAAAGAAAGGGTATAAGAAAGAAGACCCTTGACCAAACACACAAGTATAGATTAGGTACTTGTATGGCTCTCTTGTGGAGATGTGTGTTCTTCAATGGATGATAGAGGAGAAGATTAAGAACACTTGATGTTTAGACTTAGAGGACTAAAAAGGAGAAAAAAGAGGAAAAAATGTTTACAAGAGGTAAAGAATACAAAGGTCAAGGGTAGGTATTTATAGGCTAAGGAACACAAATTGTCAAAAAACAATTCGTGTCTGGCATGCTGCCTACGCTCCAACGCGTGGCCAACGCGCCAGATTCTCGAAGAGGTTTTCTTCGGGACTTGGCATTTTAAACACCCACACTTGTTAAACCCCCAATTATACTTCACGCTATGACCTTTCAATCATTATTATGCTCAAGGTCAACCCACTCAAATAGCATGTTGATAAAAACGTTTGTGAAGTGTTAAAAGCATTTTGCTTATCCGATAATGAAAAGAAAGAAAAGAATTATCAAAAAGGGGTATTTTGGGTATTCCTCAAAATGGTAACTAGCATAGTTAGGATCCAACTAAATATTAGAAGTGGCTAGTTAGGGTACAAGAGAATATTCTTGGAATATTCTTTTCTTGGAGAGAAAGGGGGAAATA
>BQNB010014563.1:36061-74879 GCA_026074375.1 Tanacetum coccineum
CTACAACGTAGTCAGGTATTATAGGGTAGTGGTATCTACAAGACCGAAGTCTTGATGAGTCTCCCCGAACCTTATCCTTGCAACTATTTTTAGGCCCCATTGATTCACTAATAAGGGTCTTCCCGAATTCATGAATCAAGGATCTTACCAATTAAGAAAATATTTTAAAATTATGTGTATTTTAATCATATTTAAAACAAATCTTTTTAACAATTAACAAGATCTCAATATCTAATGTTAATCCATGATAAATTTGCATGATTTTATCATGGATCAAATTTTAACAATTAACAAGATTATAATATCTAATATCAATCCATGATAAATTTGCATGATTTTATCATGGATCCTTATTAACAATTAACAAAAACTTAAAACAATTAACAATTAATATATCAAGTTTTTATATAAAGTTGCATACAACCTAAATCTCGTCTAATTAATTTTATTAACCTTCAAGATCAAATCTTTTTAACAAAAAACGCCCAACGGGGCATTAAAATTAATTATGAAACTCTAATTTTGTCCAACTTAATTTCTTGTAATTAAAGATTCTACACGATGGCTCGTGATGCCACTGTTGGGTTTTATGATCTAATTAACAATTAAATTAACACGAGTACGCAGCGGAATAAATGGTCACGTGTAGAACACAATAATTAACAAGATAGAAAACATGTACCTTTTAGCACGAAACGATACACCGTTTAAAGGTAACCGTAAACACCGTCTTCTATATACGCGTGTGTATAATACCACGCGAAACCACAAGAATCAAAGTATGATTCCTCTAAGTTTCCACACACTATACGTTCTTTAGCAAACAATTAAGTATGCTAGTACTAGTAGTGATAAGCAATAAAACCACCACGTTCTCTTGAATCAAATCAACACGTGAGCAAAACCAACCTTGTGGGATATCCATCGAACAAACACACCTTTAAGGGTTGTTATGTTTTGGGCTTGATCGCTAGAAGGGAGAAAACCAAACCCTTAGGGGTGTTGGTTTCGGTCGAACACAAGGAGGAGAGAGAGAGAGTCCATAGGGATTTTCTACAAAACACATATCTAATAATGAACCGCAAGTCCTCCTTATATAGCCTACACAATCTTAGAGAGCAAGCAAGCAAGCCCAAACCCCTTTGGGTTGTGGTATCGGCACCAAATGAAGAGAGTAAACCATCACTTTCCCTTTGTCCCGTTTTGCATATTATCCTAATGTTTATAATATTAAACATTTAACTAATATATTATTATCGTTTACTAAAACACTAATAAAACATTGTTTACGTATTAACAGTGTGCGTCCCTCTTATGGCTCGAATAACAATTCGACATATATATTTACGATGACATATACCAACAAAAACAACCTCGAAAACACAGAGAACCTAAAGTTGTTTTTTTCCTTAACAGACCATGAGCTCACGAATGTAAAATTTGTTAAGAGTGCGATTGGAAGTAGGGTAGCCAATGAGACAAACTTTGGCTCTTTAGGTTTCTAAAGTAGTGAAAAAGTATTTGTTGGTCCATGCCACACTACATATTTTTACATGCAAATATTTGTAACACATTTATTAAATCGTTAAGATAAATTTATTTTCAGACATACTTTATCAGAAAAAAAGTTAGCAGAAATAAATAGTTACAATCAGTAGCACACAGAACTTGATCCGTGAAATATAGGTTAAATTGTGCTAGTACAACCATGAATTAAGTTCAGATTTATAATAGTATGTATTTTGGGAGAATTACATGCTAACATGCATCTTTAATAACAAACGTACCATAATCACATATATACCCGACCGATCTTTAGAATAACAAAGGTACCATCTAAGGCTGCATGCAATAAGGTCGACCACCTTTGATCTGACTCTTAAAGGGAGTCGTCCCCTTATTGTGGGGATGTGGTTTGTGTTGGTCGCCAACATTTGCTGGATGTTATTGTTACACGACGATAATTTGGGTTGTGTTGTGTGAGTTTATTTAATTAACATTGCGTAATTTTTGTGGGGTATGTTTTTTGTAGTGTAGGTCGTTTTACTGTCGTCTGTAGGTCGTCGGAGAGAGAAATCTGATGTGGCAGGAAAAATGTAGGTCGTCCGATGCCCTTACTGGGGGTAGCCTAATAGAATCTGAGCTTTTAATTTAAACGAAGTGTTTAATATAGGATGCGCAGAAAACCGAGAAACCGAACATAAACAAAAAATAACCGAGAAACCGAAACCCTTTGAAAACCGATGGTTCAGTTTCGTATTTTCGAAAGATCAAAGTTTGCGGTTCGGTTTTAGCATAAAAATCAAACCGAAAAACCAAACTCAAAAAATACATATAAGCTTAAACACTTTTTTATGGTGTTTTTTGAAGGTGTCATGTAAAACGTATAAACATTTTTTACTGTGTATTGTAGTTTTTTGTTGTTATTATCGTGGCAATTTATGACACATAAAACAAATATTTTTTTAGTATTTGTTTTACGGTCATTAGTTTCTTATTGTCGTTAGTGCGTGTTTCTTTATTATCAAAACTTGAAAGTGTTAATTTATGATGCATTGCAAATTCGACCCTGGAAAGTCTATACCTTGTTAACCAGTTAGAAGCCGGAAAATCGTAAAACTAAACCTAGACAAAACCAAAACCTAACAGTTTCTAAAAAGCAAAAACTAAATATTTTTTGTTCGGTTTTCGTGTATATTTAAAACTTAAAAACCGAAACAAATCGAACCATGCTAGCCCTACTTTAATAACTTTTACATGTTAGTGTAGAAGTCAAATCTTAAGAGGCGTTGGTCTAAGCTTATTACAAATTTGATAAGTTCATAAGTTATTTTCCTTTTTTTTTTGTCAATGAGCTTTTTATCTAGCTTCTATAAAACTTTACAAGTCATAAAGATTAGAATAAGTTGAGCTAATTCATCTTTTAATAAACTCTAGTACAAACAAATTAATCTTATTTGAAACACCTATAAAACTAGGTCATTCAAATAAACTAAGTATTTTATTTAGGTAATTCCCACGTTAAAATAAGCTAACCTTCAATATGAAACAAATAGAATCGCATATAAAAGAAGGAAAGACCAACAGATTTATTCATGATTACTTAATTTAGCCATCTAGATTATGGGACCAAGGTTTCCAGTTTTATTATCCAGTTATTTATTCAAAAACTAGATTATGCCACTAAACATGAATTGTGAAGTTTTACTATCTAGTGACGACGAAATATGACATCTGATAAATGATACATTCAGTTCCGGATTTATGCTCAGCCAGTGTTATCAATTTACATTGTAATAAATTGTTTCGAAAACGAGTCATTGTCTAATTTGTCTTCAAAACATAATAACAGACAATCACTCGTTTTCGTGACGACAATTTATAAAACCATGTGTATATATTTATAAAGCAACTTCTTTTATCATGTTACAGATTTTTCTTGACAAGTCCATTTCCCACTCACATGATTTCTCCTAGTGACACTACAACAAAAGAAAGACTTCGGGTCGACATACTCGACCCAAAAATACAAAAGCAATCGACCCTAGGGTCTAAGGGTCGACTTAGTCGACCCAAAAACGGCGACCCTAAATTTACGACCCAAAACATTTTGGGTCGACAAATTCCTTTGAGACTTGGGTCGACATATGGGGGCCACCACTTTTCAGTGGGACTCTTTGACTCAATTTTGGGTCGACATTCTTTTTGAATTTTGGGTCGACAATGTCGACCCAAAGTTTTTTATTTAATAAATGTTTTAAATAAAGAATATATGTATTTATTTATTTAGTGAATAAATAAATTTGGGTCGACATTCTTTTTGAATTTTGGGTCGACAATGTCGACCCAAAGATATATATAAATAACAGTTATTTTTTTTTGTCAGCAGTCCTCGTAGACATTCCGCTAAGCTAGGGTCGACATTGTCGACCCAAAGTTCGATTTAGAGGTCGACCATGTCGACCCTAACATGAACCTGGAAAAAAAAAAATCAGCTGCAATTTCTACTAGATTTTTTCCTGAAATTTATCCGGAAAAAAAATCTACGTTTTCTCAAATCCAGAATCGCCAAATTTCCACCATACGCTACAATAACAAATCATTAACACGTTACAATACCATAATCCATGATACTATAAATTACTATTCAAGAAATCCTCATACATAGACAAGTCTAAAAGTTTCACAATGATACAAATTCACGATACAAACATAACAAGTCTAAAATAACAAGTCTAACAATCCATGATACAAACATGACAATACCACAAAACCGCTAATCCGACTCCTCCGCTCGTCTCACCTCCTCATTATCCCCCTCCTCGTCCTCCGAATAAGTCACCACTCGATTGTTGACTGTCCGCCTCCTCATTATCCCCCACGTCATTGTCTTCACCCGCCAACTCCCTATCTCGAGCCAATTCATCAACGCCCGTCTAATCGTTATTATTGGGATTGATATGAAGCGGAAGTTCGGTCGACAGTTAGAATAAGGCTTTAGGTTGGAGTTTCATAACGGGATTATAACAATTGTTAAAGGTATTATTGTTGACGGGAGTGAAAGGAAATTGGCCGACATAGGGAGGTTGGAGTGGTGGAGTGGTTGAGTGAGCGTATAGCTAGGTGGGCTGGTAATATCCAGTGTTCGTATATGAACGGCCGCATAGAAGGTTGAGTGGTTGATTTATAAGGGAAAGGAAGGGAAGGGAAGGGTTGAGTAAGTGAGCCCATTCAGGGCTGAGTTGGGGCATAGTTGGGCGTGCAAAGCAAGAGATAAAGTGGACAGATGGGTTTGGGTGCATCTTAGAAAAATACCACCTATGCTCCATACATCGTCCACTATTTGTACGACCGCGTCACCTTCAATGCCGCCAAATTAAGCCCGTAGATGCGCCCCGCGGTTGCTTACTTAACGACCTCGACCTCTGATCTCTATTCCTCAACTATCCGGTCCATCTCCTCCCGATTTATAACATCTGAAATGCCTGAGGACCGCGCCTGCAGGGAAGTTGAGCCACCACCCGGTAACTTCCTGCCCTTTCCCGACATGTTCTTGGCGGGTTGTCTCCGTACGACTTCATCCAAAATATCTTGATCTGTTCTTTGTAACGGATGACTCGCGTCTAACCTTATCATGCATGCTCTTCATATCCAACTGTAGAAATAAAAAGAAAAAAAAAAAGTTTTAAAACAAATAAAATAAGTATTAAAGATGTAACGAGTTAAATTACTTACGTAATCTACTTTAGGTTTTTGGGGTCTTAAACCCCCAACTCCGGCCTCTGAGTGCGTCTCCTCCAAGTCCAATTAGGTCCTCGTAATGACTTTCTGAGACTTTCTGACAATATCGAATAAATTAATAACAAGCTATAAATAAACAATATAAACACTTTAAAAAATCAACAAAAATTAGAAAGAGTCCTTACATATTCGTTCCTCCTTGCGCGAAGAATTTCTTCCCTTGATGGGTTAGATCGTGTTCTTCGCTCGTTGGCATCATTCTAAAGACTTTCTCTGCCACCCGATCCGATGGGACCAACCAGCCAACCAAGTATTCCACTCATCTTCGTTCTGTCTCCCCACACATTCTTCTGGCAGATGATCCTTGCCTCCTCGCCGAACCATAACTTGTAAAAGATCAGCCTTGATCCTTTGCTTATTTTTGCGCCAAAAGGATCCTCCAGTTCAATTGCAGCCCAAGCTTACCCTGCCCTAACCATATAGACATTATTTGCCCATCACCTCTTATCCTGATTATTGTACCAAGAGCGTGGTCCGAATAGCTCTACATATAAACATAACATATGCATTTAAAGAATCAAACAGATTTAAACATAACAACGCATATCCACACGTCGATAACAGTTAAGAATAGAAGTAAAAAAAAACAATTAATACCTCATAGTAGGGAAAATATGCTCTTTATACGCCTTTGGAATTTCTTCCCACTTCGCAAGCAAGGGAAGTACTTGACTGTTTTCCCCCATGTAGCTATTCAACATGCTTGAATAAGCGTCCTTGTAGGGATGGAACGTACCTAGATCGCCAGTAATCAAAGCCGATCGTCAAAGGTCGTTGCCATTTTTGTTCTAAACGCCCTCCTTAAGGACGCATCCCCGGTCTCAGATACCTGGTTGGAACTACAAAGATAAGTATAAATGAGTCTGAAAATTCAAGTAAAAGAAATTAAAAATAATCATTTATAAAATAATAAATAAACACTATTTCTTACTTTACGCACTGCCGGTACGGGCCGTTGGGCCGTCTGGTGGGAGTACCACCGCATCCCCACCAGTGTGATCTAGGATATACGCACGCGCATCTGTATAAATAACAGTACAAGAACACACAGTTTCGTGACCAATTAAGTGCTAATACACCAAATTCATATAAATATACAAATTTTAACATATAAAAACAATTCCTCAAATAAAAAATACACATGTTAAAATATAAAAAACATTTCCATTCAAATGCCAAACGACAATTAAATATATAAATAATTTCATTCAAAGAAAAATTACACATTTAACATCATAATAACTGTTTCATTCAAACTACATCTTAAGATCAATTGTCATCGTCAGAATCATCGCTAGATAAAACTTCTTCAACATTAGTACTAGGGTTCACTTCATCATCATCAGACACTACAACATCATCATCATCAAGGACATGTGCAACGACATCATCTTCATTATTAATAAAATCAGCATTGTCTTCATTAGCATTAGCATTGTCATCATTAACTGGTGGGGCGTCCACTTCTGTCGATTGAGCATTTATACTCAAATCTGTATGCTCCAAACAAGTCAAACCAACAGACAGTGTAACATGTGATGAACTGCTACCATGTATAACATCTTGATCGGACTCTGCCACATCTCGATGATAAACATGTTCGACGACCTTCCAACCACGTGGTTGTCTAGCAAGGTCTTGAAGGTAGAATACTTGTGTTACTTGTGTCGCAAGAATGTATTGGTTATTTTTGTGAAATTCCCTATCAGTCAAAATATGATGTATGCCCTGGTCAATGTAAGAACGTCTGTTGCGTGTCGTATGGTTCTTAGGGTTAATGGTGTCAAACCATTTACATCGAAACAAGACAACCTTGCGGTGGCCGATATAAGTGAGCTCCAGAATTTCTTCGAGTTGACCATAATACATCTCTCCATCAAGCCCGGGTGTTGAAACTCCGCTGCATTGAGTGGTATGAAGTATATCGCGTTCATGTACCACAAACTTCACACCGTTAACTATGCAAGCGGGAATAACTCTTCACTACAACCGTCTCTCACTTTTTTTCATGAATCTACGAAAGAGATACAAACAGATTTAGATGAGCAATAACTCCAAGGTAATATATCTAATGTATTTACCTTGTAATTAAACCACGCGGGAAAACTCGTTTCCACGTTATCAGGCGATTCTCTGCAAAAGTTCATGATATTAGGATAAGTCATCGAGAAAGAAGATTTTTCAAAATAAAAAAAGGAAGAAACATACTCTCTGTAAGCCAAGATGTCTGCGTCGACTTCAGGACTGTTGTTAAGTACAAACCATACAACTGCATGCATAACATCTGTAGTCAGCCGAGATTCTTTCATTCTACCCGTCGGTTTGCATACGGACCGGAACACCTCGAATTTATCTGGTTCTTCTTCAGGCAAACCGTCGTCATTTCTGCCAAGACGATTAAATCTCGTCTCGACATCATCCTTAAGATAACGCGAACAAAAAGTTAATGCTTCTTCTACAACATAACCCTCCGCAATAGAACCTTCAGGCTTTGCTTTATTTCGGACATAATTCTTTAGCTTCTTCATGTATCTTTCAAATGGAAACATCCACCTGTAGCGAAGAGGGCCACCTAGAATAGCCTCATCGGGTAAATGTATAGCCACATGAATCATTATGTCAAAAAAAGCAGGAGGAAAGATTTTCTCTAACTCAATCATGATACTGATCGATTGTTTTTTAGCTTTTGCCATGTCCTGCTGCATCAAAGTTCGAGCACAAAGCTGCTTAAAGAATAAGCAAAGCTCGATTATAGGAGCTGCAATGTTTTTGGGCAAGTATCGTTGTACTCCATAAGGAAGTAACCGATGCATCATTATATGACAGTCATGAGATTTCATGCCCGTTATATTGTTATCATCAACGGTCACTTTTTGCTTGAAGTTGGATCCAAACCCATCAGGTAGTCTAACTCCTTTGATGAATTTACAAAAATGTTTTCTGTTTTCTGCGGTGAAAGAGTACTTTGGATGAGGCTTCTCGAACTTCCCGTTTGGTTTTTTAACTAACCACAACTCCTTTCGAACTCTCAAAGTTTCCAAGTCTTGCCTTGCCTTTAGCGTGTCTTTGGATTTGTCGTTCTGTAACAAGGTATTCAGTAAAGCCTCAAGCGCGTTCTTTTCGATGTGCATGACATCGAGATTGTTTTTTAGTAGAAGAAAGGGCCAATACTCAAGATCCCAAAAGATAGAACGCTTACTCCAATTCAATTCAATTTGTCGATTAGGTTTAGGGTTCTTTTTAGCAATATCTGGATGTTTCCCCGGGAAACGTTTAAAGACTTTACTAATTTGTAACTGGATATCCATTTCGGTAAACTTTCTAGGTTTAGGGTTATGTTCGGGAAAACCATAGAATTCCTTAAATTTACTCCTTAGTGGATGTTGTGTGCGTAAAAATCTTCTATAACCAACATAAACGATTTTGTTCTTGACAGCCAACGATGGAGTGTCCTCGTTACAAGTGGGGCATGCGTAGTAGCCTTGCCCACTCCACCCAGACAAACTACTTCGAGCTGGAAAATCATTGATGGTCCATAAAACCGCCGCTTTCATTTGGAAATGAGTACCCGTAGCAGCGTCTTTCGTCCAGACTCCTTTCCATAATTCTTAGAGTTCTTTAATCAAAGGCTGCAAGTAAACATCAAAAGCTGGGCAAGTAAACTCAATGGTCCTTTGCCAGGTGAGCAGGCCGGGAATTAACATCGTCAACATTAAAATGAAGTTTTTCTTTTATACACATCCACGTGTGTTGGATGTTGTCAATAGGACCGGGCCACATGCTGTATTTTGACTCATCATGCCAAAAGGATTAAAACCATCAGTACCAACCCTAATCTAAACGTTTATAGGGTCAACCAGAAGAAACTCAGTTTTATCATGTTTCAAAATATTTCCATCTCTATCCGGCACACGGTGATTCATCTATATACCGTTACCCTTAGACTGTCCATTAGCATGCCAAGTCATGCACTATGCTAAGTGTATTTTGTGTTTGAACATAGACGTTGTAGTCCCTAGGGTGGTTTAACGTAAGTAACGCACCGACCTTAGTTGCAACTGTCTTCCCCGTTGTGCGTCTTTGGTCTTGCCATCTACTTCCTTTTAGATTGGACAATTAGGGCAGCTTGTAGGTTGTCCTCTGATCCCCAAAATAAAAAACAATCAAATTTTCTCTCTACCAAGCATTAGGCGATCGAACACGTAATCCTAGCGCCGATTCTTTTGTAGGTCCTTTTTGATTCGATAGACAAATGACGATGCAGAGAAATTATAATTCCTTTTCACACTAGGGGAACATGCCTGTTTGGAGAAGAGCAGATCTCCTTTTAACAGACACCCGGCATCGTTATCACTGGAATGTAAGCCTGGCATGTCCGAACAATCATCTGTGTAGGCAACATTCCAATGTAGACATATCCACCGGTACCAACTTTTGGGTGACCATACAGAAAGTATTCTTGACATAACTCGGTCAGTAGGAACAACCCTGTTGTTTGGGGCAGCGTTGAGTGGCGACCAGTTGTTTGAGTTGACGTGTGTATCTCTTGGAGGACACATTACTTTGCAGCAGAGCTCGGTTCACCATGAATTTCCAAGTGGTATAATGTGGTCAACCACGCCGTAGGGAACCGCCCCCCCTAAAGATTTATGTACCATCACGACAGTGTGTACGCAACAAAATTAGCTACATCCACGTAGGAGCTCTCATTCAACGACTACAGGCACACAGACTCTTTCGTGTGTGATGGGTGCGCAACAATATTACCGAAAAGCGAGGAATGATACTAATGATGGGGCAATGGCTCACATCTTGATGAATGCAAAAGACATTCTAAAATGCATCGGAATTTACAGACTCAGCGTTGCAAATAAACATTTTAAATAAATGATTTTTATTTTTTTATACCAAAAGGTCATTAACAAAACTATGAATCAAAAAGGTCATACTAACCAAATGAATATGAACTGTTTTGTTTACCTATTGCAACTATGGAAGGCAATCATAACCCACTCTTTGAATGTGTTTCGTCTCATATAGGAATGCGTAATAAACCGATTTACTATTTGAGGCAAATTCTCGGATGCCGCAATTAGTCCATCTCCCCTCAACTCCCCCAAGGACATGGGTTTAAAGTGACATACTACGTCAGGAGTAGGGAAACTCTCTTATCGCAATTTCTCTCTCTCAAATAGTAAAACTGTTATACGCCTTCCTACTCTCTACAATGTGACTAAAAACATATCAAAAAGCAGTGTCCCAAACAGGGACGTTGATTTCTCAATAAATTATTACCTCTAAATACATTAATTTCGGACCGGGGTTTGGTCTTTTACATTGATGCAACTTTCGGAACGAGAGGCATATTATCCGAAATTATCCCTCCACCGTAAATTCGCGTAACAAACCATTTCTTAAAACAGAATTATTCACTTAAGAAGATATGCGGATTATTAAGCATATCCAAACAACCCCTTTAATTCGATAAGCTGGTTAAAAAACAAGTTATTAAGATGTTTTTAATCTAGCATTTTAAGCTGTTAAAGTTGTTTGGATTGCTTATAAACAACTTATTTTGTGTATAAGCAAATCCAAACAAATCTTAAACAGCTTATAAGCGGTTTTAAAAACATCCGCTTATAAAGTTGGTAAAGGGGTGTTTGATTGCGTTATAACACTGGTTTACATATATAACCACATGGTGTATAACAATTAAGTTATAGTCGTTATCAACCACTTGTAACACAACTTAAAAGCAAACTTTCGTGTATGTCTCGCGCGTAAAGGTGCCTACTTCGCTAGACATCGGTTCGGCTGGCGACTCGGTGCGGCTGGACTCGGTCGCGGGCTGTGATTTGTCCTCGCTGTGATTTTGGTCGCGACGGTGACTTGGTCGCGGCTGTGACTGTCGAATTAACAATAACAAACCGTATTAACAAAATCAAAATAAAATAATCAAAAAAACCTTATTAACAAAAAAAAACCTTTAATCTAAAACAATCAATTAAGGGTTTAAGAATCATCATTTAGAGGATTAAAGAAATAAGAATTAAACTTATAAAGGAGGAGGAGGAAGGGCTGCGGTGGTGGGTGGCTGCGGTGGTGGTTCGTGCTCGTGTGCGAGTGTGGTTCGTGGTGGTGTAGAAGGGCCTGGTGGTGGTGGGATTTCTTCAAAAATCGTCAATGGTGGATGAGAGTTTGTTTATCTCTTTTTTCAACCTGTCTGGGAAAGCTAGATGTAAAATAAAGTCGACAGTTTGGGTCGACATGGTTTGGTAAAATTTGGTCGACAATGTCGACCCAAATGTTTTTTATATTTATTCTTTTAGTCAATCTGGTTAAGGTTTAGGGTCGACACCTCTTTAAGAGTTTGGGTCGACAAAGTCGACCCTAATTTTTTTTTGAAATTTTGGTGAAAGTTTAGTGAAATGGCGGGGTGTTTAAATTTGGGGGCAAATTTAGGGTCGACATTTGTGTAATTTTGGGTCGACAATGTCGACCCTAAACTCTTTACATATATAAGTTTTTTATAAAATATATAACTTTTTATGAAAAATATAAATTGGTTCGTTTCGGCCGGATCGGTCCGGTTCCTCGTGTCGTATATAATTATTATATAAAATGATTTTTTATAAAATATATAATAACTTTTATATAAAATATATAACTTTTTATAAAAAATATAAATTGGTTCGTTTCGGCCGGGTCGGTCCGGTTCCTCGTTTCGTATATAATTATTATATAAAATGATTTTTTATAAAATATATAATAACTTTTTTATAAAATATATAACTTTTTATAAAAAATATAAATTGGTTCGTTTCGGCCGGGTCGGTCCGGTTCCTCGTTTCGTATATAATTATTGTATAAAATGATTTTTTATAAAATATACAATAACTTTTTTATAAAATATATAACTTTTTATAAAAAAATATAAATTAGTTCGTTTCGGCCGGATCGGTCCGGTTCCTCGTGTCGTATATAATTATTATATAAAATATATAATAACTTTTTTATAAAATATATAACATTTTATAAAAAATATAAATTGGTTCGTTTCGGCCGGGTCGGTCCGGTTCCTCATTCGTAAAAATTAATGGTAAAAAAATAAAATAGTTTTTATAACATATACTAATAACTTTTTATTAAAATATTATAACTTTTTATAAAAATATAATTGGGTTCGTTATCGGCCGGTTCAGGTCCGTTCTCGTTTCATATATAATTATTAGTATAAAATTACTTTTATAAAATAATAATACTTTTTTATAAAAATATTTAACTTTTTTATAAAAAATATAAATTGTTCGTGTCGCCGAGTCGGTTCGTTATCCTCGTGCGTATATAATTAGTGTAAAAATGAGTTTTATTAAAATAAATATATAACTTTTTATAAAATATATAACTTTTTTATAAAAAATATAAAATTGGTTCGTTTCGGGCCGGTCGGCTCCGTCACCGTTTCGTAATAAATTATTGTATAAAATAGATTTTTTTATAAAATATAAATAACTTTTTTTATAAAATAATAACTTTTTATAAAAAATATATATTGTTTGGTTCGGCGGTCCGGAATCCGTTCCGTCGTTTCGTATATAATTATTGTATAAAATGATTTTTTATAAAATATATAATAACTTTTTTATAAAATATATAACTTTTTATAAAAAATATAAATTGGTTCGTTTCGGCCGGGTCGGTCAACGGATGAGTCGATATGGTATGGTTGTACATTAGACGTTCAACGGACGAGTTGATATGTTATGGTTATACATTCAGACTTTTCAACGGACAGTCGAGAATGTTATAGTTAACATTAGACGTTCAACGGACGAGGCAGATGTTATGGTTATACACTTAGAACGACAACGGATGAGTCGAGATGTTATGCTTATACATTAGACGTTCAACGGATGAGTCAGATGTCTAGGTTATACAGAGACGTTCAACGGAAGAGTCGATATGGTATGGTTGTACATTAGACGTTCAAGACAGGACAGTCGAATGTGTAAGGGTTACACTTAGACATGTTTGAACAGACGAGTCCGATATGTTATGGTTATACGGTAAACCGATCAACGATAGATCGAATGGTATGATTGTACAGTAGATTTCAAATGGACGAGTCGATATGGTATGTTGTTAACATTGAAGGTTTCAACGGATGAGTCGATATGTTAGGTTGTACATTAGATCGTTCAAACGGACGATCGAGATGTTATGGTTATACATTAACGTTCTACGGACGAGTCGATATGTTATGTTTAGACGTAGACGTTCAACGAAAGAGTCCGATATGGTAGGATTGGTACATTAACGTTCAACGACGAGTCCGATATCGGATAAAAGTTTGCGTACATTTAGAGGTTCAACGGTAGACGTCGATATGTTAATGTTATACATTAGACGTTCAACGGATGAGTCGATATGTTATGGTTATACATTAGACGTTCAACGGATGAGTCGATATGGTAATGGTTGTCATTAGACCGTGCTACGGACAGTCGAGATGTTATGTTAGAACATTAACGTTCCACAGGGACGAGTCGATATGTTATGGTTATACGTTAGACGTTCAACGGATGAGTCGATATGGTATGATTGTACATTAGACGTTCAACGGACGAGTCGATATGGTATGGTTGTACATTAGAGGTTCAACGGATGAGTCGATATGTTAGGGTTATACATTAGACGTTCAACGGACGAGTCGAGATGTTATGGTTATACATTAGACGTTCAACGGACGAGTCGATATGTTATGGTTATACGTTAGACGTTCATCGACCGAGTCGATAGATATGAGTTCGTACATGAACACGGGGGGAACACGGGGGGGTCCCCTACCGCCCACGGGCTCGGGGGACCCCACACCAAATCACACCACCGGGGGGGACACGAAAACACCACAACCACGACGAGTCAATATGTTATGGTTATACAATAGACGTTCAACGAACGAATTGAGATGTTATGGTTATACCTTAGACGTTCAACGAATGAGTCGATATGGTATGGTTGTACATTAGACGTTCAACGGGGACAGTCGATATGATCTATTGTACGTTAGGACGTTCAAACGAGATGAGTCGATATGGTAGAGGTAAATTAGACGTCAATCAAACGGAGCCGAGTCGAGATTGTAATGTCAATCGTTGACGTTCAACGGATTGAGTTTATAATGGTATGGGTGTACATTAGACGTTCAAAACGATGAGTCGAGATGTTAGATTATACTTAAGGTTCAAACGGACGATCGAGATGTTAGGTTTAACGTTTGACGTTCAAACGGACGAGTCGATATGTTATGGTTATACGATAGAGGTTCAACGGAAGAGTCGAGATGTTTATGGTTAATACGTTAGACGATCAACGGATGAGTCATATGGTTAGGGTTTGTACATTAGTACGTACAATGGACGGAGGTCGAGAGGTTATGGTTAATACGTTAGACGGTCAACCGGAAAGTCGATATGGTATGGTTGTACCTGAGACGTTCAACACGACGAGTCGATAAATGTTAATGGTTATCTTAAAGGTGCAAACGGATATGCGAGATGTTATGGTTTATACGTTAGACGTCAACGATGAGTCGATATGGTAATGGTGTACAGTAGATGTTCAACGATTGTCAATCGATAATATAATGTTGTACGTTAGACTTCAACGGATGAGTCGATATGTTATGCTTATACATTAGACGTTCAATGGACGAGTCGAGATGTTATGGTTATACATTAGATGTTCAAAACGATAGTCATATGTATGGGTTACATTAGACGTTCAAACGGAACGGTCGAATGTTAATGGTAGACATTGACGTTCAAAACTGACGAGTCGAGAATGTTATGGTTATACATTAACGTTCAACGGAGGAGTCCGTGATGGTAGGGTTAAACATGAGACGTTCAACGGAAGAGTCGATATGGTATGGTTGTACATTATAGTTCAACGGCCGAGTCAGATGTTATGGTTTTATACATAGACCGTTGAACAGACGAGTCCGAGATTTATGGTTATAGCGTTAGACGTTCAGACGGATTGAGTCGTAGGGGTATAGATTGACATGAGATATTTCAATGGACGAGTCCAGATTGTATGGGTGTACAGTAGAGGTTTTCAACGATGAGTCGATAAAGTTAGGGTTATATAAAAAACAAAAATTAAAATAAACAACAGAAAAATAAATAATTAAAAATATATATAAAAAACGACAAGAACCAATGTAGCAAAAGAAAAAAAAAAATAAATATAAGCACGGGGAGAAACCTTATATATTTTTTTTAAAAAAGTTATTATATATTTTAGAAAAAAATCATTTTATACAATATGTGAGACAAACGAGAACCGACCACCCGGCCGATAACGAACCAATTAGATGTTTTTATAAAAAGTATATTTTTATAAAAAAAAGTTTATTATATAATTTTATAAAAAATCAGTTTTATAACAATAATTATATAACGAAACGAGGAACCGAACCGACGTCGCGACACGAATTATAAAAAGTTATATATTTTATAAAAAAGTTATTATATATTTTATAAAAAAGTTATTATATATTTTATAAAAAATCATTTTATATAATAATTATATACGAAACGAGGAACCGGACCGACCCGGCCGAAACGAACCAATTTATATTTTTTATAAAAAGTTATATATTTTATAAAAAAGTTATTATATATTTTATAAAAAATCATTTTATATAATAATTATATACGAAACGAGGAACCGGACCGACCCGGCCGAAACGAACCAATTTATATTTTTTATAAAAAGTTATATATTTTATAAAAAAGTTATTATATATTTTATAAAAAAGTTATTATATATTTTATAAAAAATCATTTTATATAATAATTATATACGAAACGAGGAACCGGACCGACCCGGCCGAAACGAACCAATTTATATTTTTTATAAAAAGTTATATATTTTATAAAAAAGTTATTATATATTTTATAAAAAATCATTTTATATAATAATTATATACGAAACGAGGAACCGGACCGACCCGGCCGAAACGAACCAATTTATATTTTTTATAAAAAGTTATATATTTTATAAAAAAGTTATTATATATTTTATAAAAAATCATTTTATACAATAATTATATACGAAACGAGGAACCGGACCGACCCGGCCGAAACGAACCAATTTATATTTTTTATAAAAAGTTATATATTTTATAAAAAAGTTATTATATATTTTATAAAAAATCATTTTATATAATAATTATATACGAAACGAGGAACCGGACCGACCCGGCCGAAACGAACCAATTTATAACTATTTTAAAAAGGTTTGTAGGTGGAATAAAGGTTTTATATAAAAAAGTTTAGGGTCGACATTGTCGACCCAAAATTTCAAACAAATATCGACCCTAAATTTGCCCCCAAATTTAAACACCCCGCCATTTCACCAAACTTTCACCAAATTTTCAACAAAAAAATTTAGGTGTCGACCCAAACTCTTAAAGAGGTGTCAACCCTAAACCTTAACCAGATTGACTAAAAGAATAAATATAAAAAATATTTGGGTCGACATTGTCGACCCAAAATTACAAACAAATGTCGACTCTTATTTTAGATCTAGTTCACAGACAGTTGGAAAAAAAAGAGATAAACAAACTCTCATCCATCATTGACGATTTTTGAAGAAATCCCACCACCACCAGGCCCTTCTACACCACCACGAACCACACTCGCACACGAGCTAAACAAATTAGGGTCGACATTGTCGACCCAAAACGTCAAAGCAATGTCGACCCTAATATTATCCCTATTTGTTAGGGTCTGTGAACCATACTTAAAAAAAAAACGAGTTATAACAAAAAAACACCACCACCATTGACGATTTTGGATGATTTGAAGAAGATAACAACACCATACCACACCCACCATCGCAGCCACCACCGCAGCCACCCACCACCGTAGCCCTTCCTCCTCCTCCTCTATAAGTTTAATTCTTATTTCTTTAATCCTCTAAATGATGATTCTTAAACCCTTAATTGATAACCATAACATATCGACTTCGTCCCTTGAACGTCTAAATGTATAACCATAACATATCGACTCGTCCTTTGAAACCCTAATGTATAACCATAAACATATCGACAAGTCCGTGAACGTCTAATTATAATCATACCATATCGACTCAACCGTTGAACGTCTAATGTATTACATACCATATCGACTCTTCCGTGAACTCTAATGTATAACCATAACATATCGACTTGTCCGTTGAACGTCTAATGTATAACCATACCATATCGACTCGTCCGTTGAACGTCTAATGTATAACCATACCATATCGACTCGTCCGTTGAACGTCTAATGTATAACCATAACATATCGACTCGTCCGTTGAATGTCTAATGTATAACCATACCATATCTACTCACCATTGAACTCCTAAGTATAACCATACCATAATCGACTCTTCCTTTGAACGTCAATGTATAACCATAACATATCGAACTCGTCCGTTGAACGTCTATGTATAACCATACAATATCCGACTCTCGTGGAACGTTCTAATGAATAAACATAACATATCGATCGTTCCGTTGAACGTCAAATGTTATAACCATACAATATCGACTCTTCCCGTTGAAATCAATGTATAAACCGAAAACATATCCAAGGAGGAAATAAAGTAGAAGTCTAGCATTGATCACCGCACGCAGGAAATAGCCCACGGGCAATATCATACTAGACTGGGGGGACTTGATGACGTATAATGGGTATACCAAGCCTCTGGGCTTGGGCCACATTATCACTTGGGCTTTATGGCTAAACCTATCAATAATAGGCCATGGTAAAGCCCAATCTCGCGTGGGCTTCGGCCCCGAACCTAGCGATCCGTCCGCGGATCCACTTGTAGACGATCCGTCCGCGGATCCACCTATAAGACGATCCGTCCGCAGAACATCTGCGTCCGTTCAACACGATTGTCGCGGACCCTTGCCCGACAAGGGACCCACTCCGGCCACTACTAAAGTAACCGAAATACTAGGAAACCCTAGTACTAGACACCTATAAATAGGGGTCACAATACATCCCAAAAGGTACACAATTATTCTTATTCTATCTGACACATACTCTGACAATATGAATACTTACTCTCACGCCGGAGTCTAATCGTGGGGTCCGTCCCCACGGTAAGGCTAACGGTTTACCTTTAATTGTGCAGAAAATCATCACTTCTCTTGCTCTAGTACAAGATCCAGCATCCAAGTCACTTGAAGGCCCGACCCGACAAGAGACTTGAGACACTCTACCAAACCCAACAGGAATTTTGTACTAACAATAGGAATATAGTCTTCATAACACAACTATCAGTCATCCGCTAATTAGTTTGAAATCAAAATCCAAACTCTTAATAAGATGATTTTATTTCTGTGATTTGTGCAACTCTTCTACTCGAGCTCCCAGCTCTAATAGCTCATACATGACTCAACCTGGTAGTGATGCATGTGCACAAGAACGTTCCCAGACTTTTTAAGCCTATTTTAAGCAACCAATGAATTCACCAGCCATGCGCACGCCTCTTCCAACTGGGCCACATAGATCAAACGGTCAAGTGTAAATTAGTCAGTATTGGTACATCTTCTGACCAGACTCATGGCTGGTCAAGTTCCTATAATCTGTCACCATCATTTGTCTCTACTGAACACAACATTTGGGAGAGAGATCTAAACTGTCCATTCCACCAGTCAGGGTGTGGGTCATTTTGACGCAAGAATGTTTCAGACGGGACTCAATCTCAAAGTCAAGATTGGTTGTAAGAGACTTAATTATTTGGGTGATGTTTATAGGAAACTTATTTCGTTACCATCCAAGAAACTTGTTGATGTAATGCGTTTAGCTCCAATAGCAAACAGTAATGCTTCTTTTTCACCAAATTTAAACACCCCGCCATATATTTCGACCCAAATTTTTCAATACAAAAAATTAGGGTCGACATTGTCGACCCTAAATTTCGACCCAAAATTGTTTTATTTATTTATAAATTGGTTTAATATTTATATATACAATTTAAATACATTTAATACATTAAATAATATATAAAGTTATATATAAATTTTAGGGTCGACATTGTCGACCCTAAATGTCGACCCAAACTTATTTTGTTGACTTTACCAGTTTTGTTGAAAATAGTGGGCCCATGTGTAATTTAGGGTCGACTTTGTCGACCCTAATTTTTGCTCGACCCGAAACCCTTATATTGTTGTAGTGAGAGTACGTAATCAGCTTGCAATATTTATACTCTTTTCATCTTAACAAGTAAAAAGAACAAAAACCAACGTAAATGAAAACAGTAACAGATAGATAATAAAAATAATTTGCCATTAAAAAGTTGTAGCTTTCGGATTGAAGAACTGAAAAACTACATCATGCTTGAAGATGTTAACATCCTCAGTTTGTGGGATTGCTTCAAGATGCTTTGCCGCCTTTTGTCAGGGGGTGTTTGGATGGCTGCTATTAGGGGGTGTTTGGATTGCTTCAAGATGCTTTGCAGCCTTTTGTAAGGGGGTGTTATGTCTAAATGCTTGGCAAACTTCTTGTTACTGGCTCAAAGATCAGCATTTCTTCTTTTTCACTCAAGTCTTGCATGTCCTTTAGCCTATCGTCCTATCATATTAGCTCAAATTCCAACTTGCTTAATTTAAGAGTTCAAACTCTCCCTGGTCGATTCATCCTTCACAACAGTTTCTTCAAAGTTCTTGACCAGACTATCTGCAAAATACTAATAAATATGAAATAATCACCTTCAGATTTATAAAAAAGGATTGTTCATATACCTGCCCTAAAGTTTGTCCTATACAACAAAACATTCAAGAGAATAGACACATAAATCCCTAGTCATATATCAATCTTTTAAAGAAAATTACTAAACTTTAGTTACTGACATTGTTGCTTTTGTCGCTGGATTCTTTTAGGCAATGTGCACCTACATAAATCCATCAAGCAAAACCTTAATGACATATGAACCCATTTGAAACAGTAAGAGTGTATTTGTTTCGTTAAGATGTTTTAAGTTTGAATCTGACCACCACATCTTACTATAAGAGGTGGTTTGTCTGAATCTAAATGAAATAATGTTGTTTGTTTTTTATAATTGTCTGAATCTAAATGATTTTAATTGCTCACTTTGTGATACATATATATATTTATATTAAACCATTACAATACAATAAACGACGAAGCTAGAAAAAGATCTTAGCCGGTTAAAAAATTTTCTATTGGAAGTTAAAAAGATCGAACACGAGAACTTTTCAACGGGTTATCGAGACAATATTTTTGCTTAAAACATCGTATGGATACAAAACAATTTTTTTTGTCATTGAAACAAAAAGACCATTTATTTTGGAACATTCAAAATAAAGTTATAAACGTTTATTTTAAACGATTTTATGAACAAACTAGAAATTAATATGTATTTTTAGCTAGAAAATAATACTTTAGACACAAATACAAACTTTTACTAAAATACAAAATAATGTGCTTTTGCTTTTACTTATCACCCCACGTGACATACATTATATATATTTTATCTTTGTACTTTTTTGTCACTTTTTACAATGTAACTTCTTCTTCATCAAACACAGCCTTATCTTCTCCTTTAAAACTTTCGGATCTTGTTTTTCAATTCATTATATCAGAACAAATTTTCTATTCAAGGATTGGAGTTGTGTGAAAGTTTCGTAAGGTTAAGAGGCGGTCAGACCAAACCACCGGCTCTGACTCAGTAAGACGATTCACATCTGATCGCGTCTGACTCACAAGAAAAAAACAAACATCCTGACGGTCTGACCGCGTCTGACGGGTAAGACGTCAAAGGCAGTCAGAGGTTTTTTTTGCAAAAACAAACACAGCCTAAATGAATTCAACAACCTAAAGAAAGTGCAATTTATAACGAATACCTTCACATACATTTCATCAAACACATGGTACTCATCTCGTAATACTTATTTGTAGGATCCCGTATAACACTTCACTTCATATAACAAACCACGAATTGATCAAGAAAATAGATAAAGAAAGTGAGTTGATTTAGAGAGAGAAAGAGGAGAGAGAGTTGAGAGAGAAATTAGAGAAAGGAGAAAATGGATTTTTTATTAATGAACCAACTACTTTTTCTTGGTGGAAAAGTTACTTATATACCCCGACACATTAAGTGACGTTCGGGATATTTGACTAGGACCCGGGCTCGGGTTTTGCTTGGGATTAAACCCGAAAAGATAATACTATATATAGATTATCTATCGAGCCCGATTCGTACGTTCTATTACAACGTTAAACTAATTGATTGTACAGTGGCTTAAATACTTTGAATGATCGAACTTATGTTCGACTATATTTTGAGGCTACAATCTCCCGAGTGAGTTCATTGAAGACGCTCCTTCATGAGTCATTGAGGATTGCTTTTGTCGTTAAGCTCATGTGGTCTTGGTCTTTCTCTTTGTTCTTTGTTGTAGGCTTGTTCCTTCATGCTTTGCGATCTTTACTCTTGAGCCTTTGACATTGTCTTTAACGTCTATGCCATCTTGCGATCTTAAGTCTTTAACCAACATTCTCATATATGCTATTTGAAAGACTTCAGTTCAGAGGTTAGCGGAAGTCTTTGTCTTTAAATATTGAGATTTCTGATTGATGGCTTTGTAGAAATGAGTTGATACAAAGTGTTAATGAATCTGACTTTGGTTGATTGGTATACCGATCACACCGTTTTAACCAAAGAGCTGGTTTGATGCTGGCTCAGCTTAGGATTTCCATTCTTCATTGTGAATACATTAGTTTCACTCGGATGTTTGGCAAATATCACAATGATATTGGTAGGACTCTTGTTACAAACAGCTTGTAAACATTGATGATTATCAACAAGTGTTTGAAATAGAATGTTGTCCTAACGCGATTTTTATTGATTCTTTGCTCTAGACTCGTATTATGGCCATTTTTTGGTTTTATTTTATTACTCGGAGGCTTGAGCAGATTAATACCTATTCAATATCAACGATCTCGGAATGAGATGGAATTAGATAAAGTGAGTATGACTCCGTGACAAATGAGACAAGTTTCTGTTGAGAGAAACCCGAATGGCTAGGAAAGGGTTGTGCATTGCATCACTGGGTCCATGATGTCGTTTTCAATGTCAGCAATCAACATTGTGATTCTGACAGCATATGTATTTACCCGGTTTCTGCCTTAAGTTTTGCGCACGCGGCGAGGGCTTCTATTCTGTGACCCTTATCAAACATTTCTTTTTCATTCTTCAACGCCTCACATGCTTACCAAGTCGTCATTTTACACCTTGTTGTGATTGTTCAGTGTTAGTTAGCCAATCTTTAGTCGACATTAATTCCCAATACATTCAATCTTTCCATTCATACTAAGGTGGCTATTCTAACTTTGGATTATCCTTGGGTAGATCCTCCGGTTCTGGTTGGATCATAGGATTGATTCCTAACCTAACCACCTTATGACTTTAGAATCATCGTGAAATTAAGATGTTGTTGGGTGTAAGATCAAACCATAAAACCTTTTCTTACTTTTCAGCACATTGAGTCGAATAGATCATATTTTAATTACATTTTCTCCCCTTATTTTAAATAATAAACACTTAGTTTTTGAAATATTTGTGATTTAAAATATGTCTTGAAACTTCTGTGAGGAGGAATATATTATCAGCATGAATGGTTTGGAACATTTTGATAATGTTTTGAATACATAAGAGTTGTCGTTGTTGATGTATCTAAAAACATTAAAACTTTATTTTTCGAAAAACTCCCCCTCAAAAATAGGACCAATTGAGAAATTGTTGTCTTTTGAAAACATTGTGAGGGTTGGAGTGTGTTGTTGAACACACAATTTTGAAAGATTATGAATTGTCATCGAGAAATTCTTTAAAAATTGTGTTCAACTTTTTGAAAAACCAAATGTTAGAGGACTTCTCTTCTAACGCTAAGGGTAAGCGCACTGATACGTACACTATCTTTTTTCTTGAATGTCTTGTAAGAACAGCTCAAGACCGAGAAACGTTAATTTTCTCGTTCTGAGGATAAGTTATAAACCTTCCTTTATTTGAAGTCCGGGTTATGTACTTATATTTGCACATAAGCCATTTTGAAAATTAGAAATGACATGTTTTGAAACTATTTGAAAACTCTCGCTCGAACTTCATTTACACACCTATGTCAATGTTAATCGACATTTCTAAGCACATAAATGTTATCGATTACAAGAGACATGTCGAGAAGAATCTTTTTAGAAATTTTCTATTTTTCTGATTTGGTATTTATTTACCTGTTGTCCTCATCATTGCTATGTGATGGTGGAATAGTAATTCCAACTCTTGTCGTGATGTAGCTGTCTTGACTGCTAGAGGAACAACTTTTGGAACCAGCTTTGAACTTGACGGTTCATTGATGTGGTCGTGAATTCCCGGTTCTGAACGGTTATGAGCAGAAGTCATTTGATGAAGAACGAGGCCTGAACTGATGTAAACAAACGTCATTTGATGTAGCTCATCTTTTGTGAAACCATTCTGGCACTGGTTTCTTAGATATCAACATTTTCAGCAACGACACTCTGAGATTTTCATGCTTTGCATTGTATAGTGCATCTGCATTTAAGTCAATTCTTTGTTGCTTTTGACCATTGAATGATGTACCTGCACTTAACCCCAGAGTTTGTTTGCCTGCATGAATATGAGGGATATCTACTATTGAACCATGCGTGGGTTCACTATCAACCTTGCCCATGCAAGAGTTAAGTAACTTTCCTGTGGGAATCCACCTAAGATGAACATTACTAAAGATTCTACCTGTTGGTTTCCATTTAAGACTAGGTCTCTTTCAACCTTTGGTGTGCTAGAGCGCGAATGTCTTTCCTGTTGGAACCCATGTATAGTATAACCGTCGTTGAGAATTCTACCCGTTGGTTGCCACCTAAGACAAGATCTAGGACTTGTTGTTTTCTCATGCACAGTGGTAGTCTTTTTGATTGAAAACCTATGTCCTTTTGGGATCTGTCTTTTTGGTTTCGTTGCAACCCTTATTTGCTCTACGGGTTTGTTTTGTTTGTTGTCTTATTGGTGGAACTTAGCACGTGGAGTATACTTCTATTCAGAGAAATTTTATTACAGCGTCTATTGATTGGCATTAAAGACACATTTCTGACACCTCGTGACGCAAACAAAATGTTTGGAGTCAGAAAAATTTCTCAGGGTTCTAGAGTGATCTTGTGTCTTTTTCTTAGCTTCCTCTAGGTAGTGATTATGGAAACAATGTGTTTGAGCTATACCTAGCTGAGCTTGCGCAATCCATGTGATGCGGTTTTGACAGGGGCAGATTCTCTTCCCTTAGGCAAATGAAGTGTAGTGACTGGTTTTGACAAGTCGTTGTTCAATCAAACTTGGGAGGCAAAACTGTGGTTTTGAAATTCAAGGTTTTTACAGACTAACGCAGTCGGTTGTTCTAACAACGGATGGTTTTTGAGTGGTTGTCCAAAACGGTTTTACCTAAGATTGTGGCTTTGCAAACTTAGTATTCATTTACTATTTCCTGGTTTAGTTTACTTAACCTCATTTTTTTATTGCCTGGATTTTGCAAACCCCTTTTTCTGAATTGAGCTAGTTACATCGCATTTTTTCATTAGACTTTTTGTTCATTGTGCCATTAAAGAGTTATCTGGTCTTTGGTATGAAACTCGTGTCCTTTTAGTTAGATTCAATAAAGATCTTGGTTATGTCTGTTTCAAGTGCTCTTTTTCCTATACTATAAATGCCTCATTCTCTGCGAAGTAATTTTAGCCACACTCATGTTACCAATTCGATGTTTATTGTTTCAATTACAAGCATGTCATGTTTTTTTAACCCTTGGATTCATTACTTTTTAAACTATCGAAAATTGACCATGTTGACCTTCTTTTAAGCTTGGATTTGATATTTTAAGGTTCAAGATTAACACAATGTGCTTCCATTCTTATATAAAATCTTTATTGAAATGGGGCACGGTCTTTTTGAGGGACGATTATTTTCAGATTCATGAGATTTGATTGAAAATTCTCAGGTTGTTTGGTTATCAGTAAGTAGCAGGGCAATGGACATTTGTGTCATGACCATTTTCAGCATTCTGGTCAACCTCTCCTTCATTATTGAGTTCGGGTTGCTCAGTATGCTGTTGTCCTATAGCAAAGACATGATTTTCTAGCAGTCGTTTGTTTTCCTCAGCCATTGGTATTCATCAGAGATGGGTCTTGGTTTCTGCATTCAGCAGCATGTGAATCAATTCCTGGTCTGTGCTTGTATCTGTTTTGTGATTCTGTCCCATTGCTTTCAATGATAACTAAACTAGCATCCAATGCTTTACTCGAATCAACCTTTTCCTCTGTCGTCTGCGTCAGTCTTTCATTCACGCTGCTGTCATACTCCTTTTTATGCAGCGCTCTTTTCTCAATCGATTTTTAACATAATCCATGTTTTGGATCAGTGTATCACGGAATCTGAATATCAGTCGGTGGATCTAGAAAGTAGTTTCGTGTCATTACAATATATTCATCATTTAAGTAGATCTGTGAGTTGATGAACATTTGAAACTGTCTCTCAAGTACTTTAAAAGAAGCCATGGATCCAATCTCTTGAAATTCTTTGTTGTCAAGTTGCTTTTCTAGTTGATCCACGTTTAGGAACATCGTGCCTGTGAAAGTCTCTAGATCTTGACAAAAAAGTGTCGTAAATGCGCGTTTGAATCCATCCTCGGTGTCGACCTTCTTTTAAGTCGTTTTTCTGTTTAAAAGACACTTGAGTGTGAATGAAGGTAGTTGAAAAGTACCAATGCAAACTATCTTTTGTTTTGTCTTGAATTAGTTGCATTTGTTGTATTTTGAATCTGAACACGAGTTAAGGATCTTTCTTCTCATTTTTATCGTGAGTTGAAGTGTAAAGACATTTGTTGGATATTAGTGGATTGTGATGTGATTGAAGTTTTGTTTGTATGGCAATTCACGTCTCACAGGATTTTACACGTCTATGATTATAAAACGAATAAAAATTTAACGGGATTTTACAAAATCAATAGAAAACCGTGAATGATTTAATTCGGAATCAGCGGCCAATGATTTAATTATCTAAAAACAGATAATTTTCTGGCTAGGGTTACAGCTGTTTGTTTCAATAGGCTCACCAAGCTGAAACGGGCCTAAAAATACAGATGGGCCGTGAGCTAGAACAAAAACAAGTCCAAAACAAATTCCAAAAAGAAAAGTGTCAATAAATTATAGTAAACCAGAGGGTTTTGGGCCTTGAATAATCCTTAACCCAGCCTAAGGGTGGTACAATGTGATCCGTCTCGTTTTTCGTTCGATTTGAGAGGTCACGGGCCTGAAACGGACTTACGGATCAAAAGTTATGGCTGCTTTACTAAACCCTTTTCTTCACAAAAAAATTCTTAGTAAACCGCTGCCAATTAGTAACTCGTTGTTTGATAACTCGCCGTTTAGCAACTTGCAGTTTAGCAACTCACTATTTAGCAACTCGCTGTTTAGCAACTCGCTGTTTTAGCAACTCGCTGTTTTAGCAACTCGCTGTTTTAGCAACTCGCTGTGTTAGCAACTCGCTGTTTTAGCAACTCACTGTTTTAGCAACTCGCGGTTTTAGCAACTCGCCGCCAAATAAATTAATTATTTAAGCAACTCGCTGTTGACCTAGTCAAACCGCCGCCTGACAACTTCCTTAAAACTGTGGTATTCGTCAAAACGCCAGAAGAGACTATTATGCCAGAGTATCGAAGATTTTTGCAAATTTTCACTAAATGAGTTAATTACCCACAAACAAGGCTTGAAACATACTGATATTTAGTGTGTATATCAAGATTAGACACAACTAAAACTCGTATTTCCTTAGTGAATCGTCTCCAATATTAGCAACCCTCCACGAAGAACACACAATAAAAATTGAACCTTATATCTTCTCATTTTTGGGATCTTGAGGGATTGAGGATCCACCCTTAGTAGGAGTTACAATGCTTCTTCCTTATCTGTTATAACATGAGAAACACCCAAGGAATAATAACAATTAAGCCCAAATAAGCTTTTTGAGCCGTGGGTTTTTAGAACAAAAAATAAGCACGAAATTTGCTAATCAACCACAAGAATCAAACCACAAATTCACCTGAAGATCATAAGCCAATTGTAGGATTCCCGTTAACACTTCCATTCATTTAATCTCGATCACGAATCGAACTAGAAAGGAGAAAAGAGATGTGAGGTTTTCTAGAGAGAGAAAGAAGAGCAGAGGGAGAGAGAGATGAGGAGGAAGAAAATAGGAAAAGATTTTTTTTAGATTTTTGAACAACTTCAACAATAACTTTTCCAAGTGGAAAAGTATCATTTATACCCCGACACTTAAGTGACGGCGGGATATTTAATATAAGGACCCAGGGCTCGGGTTTTGCTTGGGATTAAACCCGAAACATATACAATATTAGATTAACTATCGAGCCCGATTCCCGATATTATCCTATTACAACATTAACTAATTAAAGACCGAAGCTCTATCGTAGAGTGACCGAACTTCCTTGTTCGATTCGATAAATTGAGGCTAACACTTTAGAACTGCTATCATCTGAAAACCTTTCTTGTTCAGCATTCTCATTATTTAGACCATCTTCATCCTGCTTTTGAGCATCATCAGCAGTTTTTGGTTCACCATTATCAACATTCTCTGTAGGTGAATCAAAGTATGAAGAATCTTTCCAAATTGGCATCACAATGCCAATCACGTGAATGTTTCTTTGTGATGTACCGCCAGAGTGTTTAGTAACCTGTACATGCAGTAACTGGTACATAGTTCATAGATTAGGTTAGAGAATATAAATCTTACAGACATTTTGGATCTAGTTTATTCTATTTCATCTGGCTTTATTCTCTAATAAAACAACAATTTGCAAGTTGTATTCTTACCAATTTTAGTTTTGTGTATGTTTTACCCTAAAAGCTTTACTCAGTCCATATTACGGGGGATCTACACTTTCGCTCGTACAGAGCCTCGAATGGTGCGCTTTTAACGCTCGTGTGGTAACTGTTATTATAAGAAAACTCAACCAATGGAAGATGAGAATCCCAACTGCCACCAAAATCCATAATACAAGCTCGAAGCATATCTTCAAACGTCTGAATAGTACGCTCACTCTGACCATCGGTCTCAGGGTGGTAAGCCGTACTCATGTGTAGTTTTGTACCCAACGCCTTATGAAGAGCTTGCCATAAGTGTGACATGAATCGATCATCTCGGTTTGAAATGATTGACACCGGTACACCATGTCTTGCCACAATCTCGTTGATATAAATTCTTGCCAGTTTCTCCGTTTTGTAATCTTCACGAATAGGTAGGAAGTGAGCCGACTTGGTCAATTTATTCATAATAACCCAAATCGCTTCATACCCACTGCTACTTCTAGGCAACTTTGTGACTAAGTCCATTGTTATCTTCTCCCATTTCCACTCAGGGATTTCTGGTTACTGAAGTAATCCTGAGGGTTTCTGATGTTCAGCTTTAATCTTAGAGCATGTAAGACACTTGCTAACGTACTCAGCAACGTCTCTCTTCATACCAGGCCACCAATATAAGTCTCTCAGATCATGGTACATCTTATCTGCACCCGGTTGTATTGAATATCTAGAAGTATGAGCTTCATCCATGATCAGTTTCCTAACACCACCAACTGATGGAATCCAGATACGACCTAAGAAGTAAATTCCGCCATCATTTCGTTGCTCAAAGTGTGTTTCCAATCCTCTTAGCCATTTAGCTGGGGCTTTGAGATCCTTGGAAGCTTCGCCCTATGCTTCCAAAATCTTAGCCTTAAGTCCAGAATGAATAGTAATACTCATGGCACGTACTCGTCTTGGTTTGAGTCTTTCTTTTCTACTCAATGCATCTGCTACCACGTTTGCCTTGCCCGGGTGGTATTTGATCTCACACTCGTAGTCACTGAGCAACTCGATCCACCGCCGTTGGCGCATATTCAAATCTTTCTGGTCGAATATGTACTGGAGTCTCTTGTGGTCAGTGTAGATAACACTTTTCGTCCCATAAAGATAATGTCTTCGTATTTTAAGGGCGAACACCACCGCACCCAATTCCAGGTCGTAGGTGGTATAATTTTTCTCATGCTTCTTTAACTGTCTTGACGCATACGCTATCACTTTGCCCCGCTGCATCAGCACGCACCCAAAACCTTGTTTCGATGCATCACAATAGACCACAAAGTCGTCTGGTCCATCGGGGAGTGCTAACACAGGAGCATTGCATAGCTTCTCCTTCAGAATGCGGAAAGCTTCATCTTGTTCATTTCCCCACACATATGTCTTATTCTTTTGAGTCAACAAAGTGAGAGGTTTGGCGATCTTGGAGAAATTCTCAATGAATCTCCGGTAGTAACCCGCCAATCCTAAAAATGAACGGATTTCAGTTGACGATTCAGGAGTCTTCCAGTTCTTGACAGACTCAACCTTGCTAGGATCCACGTGGATACCGTCACGGTTGACCACATGTCCTAGGAACTGAACTTCTTTCAACCAAAATTCACACTTAGAAAATTTGGCGTATAACTTCTCCTTCTCGAGTAAGTCTAAAATCGTCTTCAGGTGGACTTCATGTTCTTCTTCTGACTTTGAGTAGATTAAGATGTCGTCAATGAACACAATTACGAATTTGTCCAAATACAGTTTACAGACGCGGTTCATTAAGTCCATGAATATTGCTGGTGCGTTCGTCAGTCCAAATGGCATGACTGTGAACTCAAAGTGCCCGTATCGAGTTCTAAACGCGGTCTTCGGTATATCTTCCTCTCGGACTCTCAACTGATGATATCCCGAGCGAAGATCTATCTTCGAGAAACAACACGCACCTTGTAATTGATCAAACAAGTCGTCAATTCTGGGGAGAGGATAGCGGTTCTTTATAGTTAACTTGTTTAATTCCCTGTAGTCAATACACATTCTCATCGCACCGTCTTTCTTCTTAACAAAAAGAACGGGTGCTCCCCATGGAGAGTGACTAGGTCGAATGAAGCCCTTTTCTTGAAGCTCTTTTAGTTGATTCGACAACTCTAGCATCTCTGACGGAGCTAATCGGTATGGCGATTTAACAACTGGCGACGCACCTGGAATCAGATCAATGCGGAATTCTATCTCTCGCACAGGAGGTAATCCTGACAGATCATCTGGAAATACCTCAGGGAAGTCTCGGACAACTCGAATGTCATCAAACTTCTTTTCATCAGCCTTGATACACGCAAGTGATCCAGGATCCTTTTCCGGCCTCTCGCCTTGGACTTCAAGAATCTCGCCGTTCGGAAGAGGAATACGGACAATCTTTTCATAGCAATCTATGACAGCTCGGTGGTATGACAACCAGTCCATGCCAACAATGACATCAAAACTTCCTAGTCGGGTCGGGAGTAGGTCAATTTTGAAACAATGGTTATACAAAGCTAAGGTACAACCTCGTAAAACAGTGTTGGTACTAACCACCTTTCCATCTGCTAACTCTACTTCATAACTAGTATTTAAAGCGGTTGGGGCAATATCAATAAAAGGTGTAAATACAGAAGATACAAAATTCTTTTCAGCACCATAATCAAAGAGGATACAAGCGTAGTGATCATTAAGAAGAAACATACCCGTGACCACATTCGGATTCTCCTGTGGATTTTCAACAACCACGTAAGCTCTCGCACGAGCTCCTTCATTATGCTGGTTTCCTGCCTTAGGACACTTGTTCTTAAGATGTCCTTTCTCACCACACCCATAACACGTCGTATATAATGCAATAATGATAATCGGAAAAGTAAGTAAGGATCAGGGAATACGCGCGCGTGGATATCGGATAGCGATGAAGGATTCTGTATTTAAAAATGAAAGAAAAGAAAACCTTTAAACTTTGTGGTTATAGACTAGGTTTTGAAAATGACAACCATTCCCTATAACCTTGGGCTCTGTACCAAATCTGTAACACCCCCAAAATCAGGTAGCAGCGGAAAGGTAACATTGGGGTGCTACGTCAAAGTACAAAAATCAAGATATAGAAAATGACCTTAAATGGACGTTAAAAATAAGTTTCATTCGATGTCATTCAAAGATCAGAGTTTTCATACATAGGTCCCATAGTTTTGTTTAAAAAGACATTAAATTTTAATAAGACAAAAGTTTCAATTGAGAATTAAGAAATCAGAATCCCTCTAATAGATATCCGTCACGGCTCCCATCCAAAGCTTATACCTCAGCACCTGAGATTAAAAAAAGCAAAACGTTAAGAAAATTATTGAGTGAATTTAAAAAGTTTATCAGCAAAAAGCGTGGACCACAAAGATTTAAGTAATAGTAGGACTATAAACACATTCGAAAAAGTCCAACACGTTTGTTTATTGGCCCTAAAGCCATACATCCGAACCTTACGTAATAAACTGTAAACAACTACAGTACTCTAGTTTGTGCCCCACACGGATAACAGATATTACAAAAACATCCTAGCGAAATTCTCAAACAGATTTGCCAAACATCCTAAGAATTTTCTTCAAATGTTAAATGCATCAATGGTCAACTAGAAACCACAGCCCAGACGGGGATGGTCAGTCCCGATAGATCTATCCATAACACTAGCGTATACCCAACAGGTATTTACGGTTCATGATAAAAGGGGACTTAAATGGCAATACGGTAACTTAGACAATAATGTAATCATAAATAGCATCCATTTGAAAACACTTGTGTCCAAAGAAATCAAAGCATGTAATATCCCCACGTATTTAATAAAGCAAGTATAGAAAAAAGGCTACGAACTCACCTCGAGTGAATTGGTAAATCAACAAGTATTTCATAATAGAAAATGCGTCACGCTTACGATCGAATGCAACCTAATACAATATAGGTCGTATAAGTACTAAACACTTTGATTATTTATAGGTCGTATAGCTCATCATACATCGATCTCAGGATATCATGAATAAGAAGTCATGTAGTGAACGTATGAGGACTAGGATACTTTAAATGTAAACCAAACACTCGTCGATACGCCACACGAAGATGCCTCATTATAAACTCCCTAGTAATATAGTACTTTGATTAACTAATACCAACATATAAATACTATATAGCACCATCACCCACTAAACGTTTAGAGTGAAACCATAATTATAAGTAAAAAACGTTTATAATGTATATTACTTTAGATAAACTGGGCGTAACTTGTCTTTAAAAGTCCGTTTCTTTCGTTTCTTACGTCCACGAGCCTTTGTATTAAGACCAAAGTTATCAAAATATAAACATTTTCAAAATCTGATTTGTTCTGATGAATAGTGATATTTTTACTGTTCAAACAGTTATATATTTATTTTTAAAGATTTAGTTAAATCGTAAATCTCGTATAATGTCGTAACTTATTCGTTTTAATGAGGAGCGATTCTTTCGAGCACGTTCTCGTAATTAAATGTTCTATTTATTTATGATGGTTTTCCAAAAATAAAGTCCCTGATAAATAGTATTCATTTTATAAAAGTATTAATTTATCGTAAACTTGTAATACGTTTATCTCTCCTTACGTTATATAATCAGGTTTTGTTCGAGTTTCTTACCTTTTTGGAATCGTCATGAGATGTACTATTTTTATAAAAATTAAAATCCATGCTTTGGATTTTGAACCAAAACATCCCCTTAAATATAATTAGGTATTCATCAATATAAATAAAAACTTGTTTTATATACTTTTCAACTTAAAAAATACCACAAGCTTTTCCACCAAGCCATTATATTTAAACCATAATATATTTAACCACCTAACACATGCATAAGTGTACAAAATTATAATCACGAGCAAAAATATGTTTTACATGTTTTAAAACATCCTAATGGTGATTTTGCCATATAGAACCAATATATGCATAAAATGATAAATGTAAAGACATAAAGGTTTATAGATAACCTTATAGTGATGAATGATGATGAGAAATATAATCTAAACCCTTGTTTAGATTAAAAACCAAAGCTTGCAAGATTCTTTTAGAACCCTAAAACCCTAATCTTTCATTTTCTTGCTATAACATTGTAAAGACTTAACCAAGCCTTTAAATCTTCTTAGGACATCTTAGATATGTTGTAGGAATGTATGTAAATATGTTAAATAAAATTTTGTAAGGATTTGTATGTTGTTTGAGGTTTGTCGTGGCCAAAGAGGAGGGGAGGAGAGATTTTTTGTTTTATACCTTGAAAGTAGAAAAGTGTTTGTGTATTTCACTAGTATTGAACCTTAAATACATGAGAAGACTAGTCAACAGACAAAGATGAAGGATTTCTAGGGAAAGATATGGTCCAAAAGTAAGGAAGTATGACTATTTTAATGGCAAGTGATGGACATAAGGCTTAGGTATGGTTTAATAAGTCCTTATGATCCCTAAAGTGTGCATAATCCCATGAACTTATAAGAGAAATATCTAGCTAGCTAAATGAAAGTAATTATACTTGGAAAACAAATAAAAGTATAAATGTTATAAAGAAAGTGTAAGTTGTAGATTTAATTTAAAAAGTATACTTGTAAATTGAATAGGTCTTGCTTATTTCTTGTATATATGAGGCGTCCCATTTGATAAGTGGGGTAAAAGTTTTATAAACTTTGATCATTGAAAATAAAAATAAGCATTTGTTGAAGCGTAAATTAATTATGGTGGTTCCGGGTATGCCTAAACGTACTTTTATCGCGAAACGTAAACATTTTACGCAACCAATAAAAAAATTGATTATTACTTTCGTAAAAAAAAATATATTGCTTTGCATGCTTGACTAAAAATTTAATTCGTTTGGTTTGTCCCGTTTATTAAATTTTTGATTTTTTTAGTTACGCGATTTCACTATATAATGAGAATTAAAAGTAAACGCGTACGAGCAAAAAAATAATTAGTGAAATATATGACGTCGTAAATGACCTGAAAATACAGAATGTTACAAATATAAGAAAACTGTATTAACCATTATTAATCCGATTAGAAATTGGTTTTTTATTTAGTGCAATGATTTCTTCTCCCCTCGAGACGGCATATTAATCATACCTTAACTTAGGCGTTATATAACCTAAGACCTAGACCACATTACTTTTTTTTCACAAGTTAAAAGCCTCCTGCATAAAGGAAGCACCTTTATTTGCTGATTAAATCATCTAAGGGATTAAAGCAATGGTGATCTTTTTAAACCCTAGCTCATAGAGACTTTACCCATTTACCGCTTAATGGCAATCTATAGATACACTATTAGTCCACTTATCCAACTATCTAATGGAATCAGAACATTATTTGTTGAAATATATAGGTTTACCTTCTAGTCAACACGATCAATAAACTATTTGGACTGAGAATGCTGGACATTGTTGCAGCAGAGAGCAATAGCACTTCGGTTATCACAATACAGAGGTATCTTTTGGAATGCAAAGTCGTAGTCTGTTAGCTGTGATCTCATCCAAAGTATCTAAGCACAACATCTAAACACGGCAATGTATTCAGCCTCTGTGGTTGAGATAGCCGTGCTTTTCTGCTTCTTTGATGACCAACTCACTAGTTTATCTCTAAGAAATTGAGCACTTCCCGACGTACTTCTCCTTGTATCTTGACACCCTACATGGTCAGCGTCTGCATATGCCGTTAGTGCTATAGCGTTGTCCTTCAGATACCAGAGTCCCCAGTTAATGGTTCCTCGAAGATACCAAAAGACCCGTTTATTTACCTCAAGGTGCTTTTTGGTAGGCTTAGCCTGGTACCTAGCATACATGCACACGATGAACACAATATCTGGTCTACTGGCAGTAAGGTACATTAGAGAGTCGACCATACCTCAAAATTGAATTTGGTCAACTGGAATACCTACGAGGTCCTCATCTAGTTTTAAGCGATCCACCATTGGTGTATCTAAAGGGTCAGAAGTATCCATTCCATATTTTAAAAAAATCTCTTGAGCATATTTAGATTGATTTATAAAGATGCCTCCAGGACTTTGAAAAACTTGTAAACCTAAGAAAAATAACATTTGCCCCATCATTGATGTTAGGATTAAAAGCCTCTTGATGCTGTTTGGAAGTTACTACTGCTAAGTGGAAGTTAAGACTGTTAAGGTATTAGTTACTACTACTAGTGTAAGTTACTACTGCTAGTGTATATTAGTACTGCAAGTTACTACTGCTAGTGTAACTTAGTACTGCTAATGAAGATTGAAGAAAACTTTCTAAGTAGTTAATGCTGCTTGTACACAGTTAGTGCTGCTGGTACAAAAGTTACTACTGTTGGTGTGAAAGTTACAACTGCTTAAAGATTACAACTACTGGAAGAGTTTATGCTAACATAGAAGAGATCAAAGACTTATCAAAGAAAAGATAAAGATTGCTTATGTGATAAGTATGAGATATTTTTGTAAAAGATACATATAAGTTATTTGTTTAGAAGATCATGATAACTTAGGAAAATATTGTAAGCCGGTTAGGACTCCTTGGTGTATAAAAGGAGGTCCTAGGGCATAGAGTTAGATATCTAGAAATCATTTGTTTTGATATCAATATAGCTTCAAGGTTTTGTAACCCTAACACTATTAAGAGTGTTCGTATTATATTGAGGCTGAAAGTTTGGTAAACTGTTTTGTTATTAATCTTATTCATTACTGTTTCATTGAAATTCTTCTTAGTATCATTGACTAGATTCCGCATAGTCTTTGATATTCACAATCAAAGTTTCTATCATAGTTGTTTTGGATTTATTCAATACAACTTAGGCTTATACAAGCTAAGCAAGATCTATTATAAGGGATCAACAAAGTTGTATCAGAGCCTGTCGAAGCTCGAATAAAAGAAACTTTACTACACACAAGATCTACTTTTTCAAGAAGCAATGACTCTCAACTACTCAAACCACAAGCAACCCAAACTCTACCTGTTGAGTATGATCCTCTAGAAGATGAGGATTAAGAGCAGTACCTACAGTGCATAATTACACTCTAATGGGAAAAGTAAAAATAGGTAATGTACCTATAGCAACAAAAACTGTTGTTGGAAGGAGACTGTTATCACTTCCTACAGAGTGTTAAAGGAAGATAAGGCATAAAGAAGGGCAGAGTTGAAGGCAAGAAGTACTTTGTTGATGGCCTTACCCAATGAGCATCAATTAAAGTTTAACTCATACAAGGATGTTAAGACACTGATGCAGAATATTGAGAACAAATTTGGAGGTAATACTGCTACAAAGAGAACTCTAAAAATCTACTGAAGCGGCAATATGAAAACTTTGCTGCATCCAACACAGAAGTGATTAAGCAAACCTATGAAAGGCTTCAAAAGCTAATTAGTTAACTGGAGATGCATGGTGAAGTTATCCCTCAAGAAGACATCAATCAGAAGTTCTTGAGAAGTTTGTCACAAGAATAGACTATGCATACTATTGTGTGGAGGAACAAACCAGAGATTGAGACATTGAGTTTGGATGACCTCTTCAACAACCTGAAGGCTTATGAATCAGAGGTCAAGGGGACATCTAGCTCAACCACAAACTCACACAATGTAGCCTTTCTGTCCTCTAGCAGCACTAACAATGCAACTAGAGCAGTTAATACTGCTCAGGGTGTTAATACTGCTAGCACTCAGGGTGTTGCTGATAGCTCAACAACTGTTGAAAATTTGAGTGATGCTGTGATTTATTCCTTCTTTGCTAGCCAACCAAGTACTCCACAACTAGATAATAAAGATCTACAACAAATCAATCCTGATGATCTAGAAGAGATGGATTTGAGGTGGAACATTGCTATGCTGACTATGAGGGCAAGAAGATTCCTGAAGAATACTGGAAGGAAGCTGGACATGGCCAATAAATAAAGAAATGGGTTTGACAAGTCCAAGGTGGAGTGTTTCAACTGCCACAAGAGAGGACACTTTGTAAGGGAGTGCAGGGCACCCAGGAATCAAGACAGCAGAAACAGGGAGCCTACCAGAAGGACTGTGCCAGTTGAGGAAACTACTTCAAATGCCTTAGTGTCTTAGTGTGATGGCTTTGGCTATGATTGGAGTGACCAAGCAGAAGAAGGTCCAACCAATTTTGCTCTCATGGCTTATTCTTTAATAAGTTCAACTTCTTCTACAAACTTTGAGGTATCTAATGACTCAAATTGTTGTTCATCTTGTTTAGAATGTGTAAAAGATCTAAAAGAACAAAGTGAACAATTAGTTAAAGACTTAAGAACAGCTAGGATAAGTGATGTCTCTTATAAAACTGGTTTAGAATCTGTAGAAGCTAGACTGTCAGTCTTTAAGAAAAATAAGTCTGTGTATGAGGAAGATATAAAACTTTTAAAACGTGAAATCTATTTAAGAGATTTAGATATTACAGAACTTAAAAGGAAGTTAGAGTTGGCTACAAAAGAAAAAGATGAGGTTCAACTTACAGTACAAAAATTTTAAAATTCATCAAAAAACCTAAGTAAACTTCTAGACATATAGATAATGGATAAGTGTAAAACAGGATTAGGGTATAATGTTGTCCTACCTCCTTATACTGGGAATTTTATGCCACCAAAATCTAATTTAGTTTATCCTAGTCTAGATGATTTTGTTGATGTAAATAAGTCTGTTAGTAAGTCTGTAGTTGAAAAGCCTACTGTTGAGACTAATGAACCTGAGACTTCTAGGAAAGAAAATGGAGCCCTAATTATTGAGGATTGGGTATCTCATAGTGATGAAGAAAATGTGCCTAAGGTTAAAACAGTTGAGATATTTAATAAACCTAGTTTTGCTAAGATAAACTTTGTTAAGTCTACAGAGCAAGTACAATCTCCTAGGAAAACATCAATTGATAAAAATAGGCAAAACACACCTAGTCCTAGAGGGAACAAGAGAAACTGGAACCAACAGATGTCTCAAAAATTAGGGAGTGATTTTAAGATGTTCAACAAAGCTTGTCATGTGTGTGGTAGTTTTGATCATTTGAAGAATGATTGCAATAACTGGTTAATAAATGGAAGATTTGCAAAACCAGTTTGGACCAATGTTCAAAGGGGAACAACAAAAATTTCTCTAATTTAACTCACCCAGTCTAAAAGAGAACATAGTTTCACAAGAATAGTCTTAACTAGGTGTGGCCCAATTTCAGTTAATGCTGTTAGACCAGTTAATACTATTCAATCAAGAACATTAGTGAATAATGCAGGACCTGTGAAAAATGTTATTAATAATGCATATTCAACTACTAGAAGGCCTTTTAATAAAATAATAGCAGCTAATAATAGTAATTTCACTAAAAAGGTTAATATTGTTAAGGGAACAAGGATTAATACTGTTAGGCCAAAATCAGTTCTTAGTGTTGTTAAGGGAAACAAGGGAAATGTTGTTAAGGCTCCAGCATGTTAGGTTTGGAGACCAAAGCACAAAGTTTTAGACTGTGTCTCTAGAAACAATGGTGCATCAATGTCCTTTAAAAGATTTGACTATATTGATG
>BQNB010014564.1:0-36576 GCA_026074375.1 Tanacetum coccineum
TTTTTGCCACTGTTAAGATACGTCGTGTGAGTTGGAAACTTGAGTTAATTTGTTGCATAGAGACCCACAAAACCGTTTGGACTCACATGAAGATGCAACTGAGTTGAAACTACATCCATTCTTTCGTGGTATCAATGGGGCTTTGTTTCGTTGTCGAGGCTAAAACACATTTTAACCGAAAGACCTACCGGCTAAAAAGTTAAAGTAATAATAATTTTGCCATACATTATTTATGTATGATTATTCCAGAGTCCTTCTAAAATGATGACTCCTGTGTTTCGAACAGGCTATACGCAACGGGGGCGAGGGCGTTGGAGGGCTATATAATGGTCTTAAGCTTTCTCTCCTTGGAACTGCTACATCACAGGTGTACGGATTTCTTACACTCATTATACCGTAGAACAAGGATTAATATAAATACTTAATAAACAATAATGTTTGGAATAGATAACAAGCTTCTACGTAAAATCGACTTCATTTATAAAGTCTTTTTCTAATGTAGGTTCACTGAGTTTGGAGGCGTGGTTACTTACTGACCAACAAAAGACTTAACATTTTCTGTGGCTAAATTTATTCAAACAGGTGGATCATTTATAAATTACTATATGGTAACGTTAATGCTTTGTTTCTTTATATTTAACATTTGGCTTGGTTGGCAAATGTCATCTAAAAAATGTGTACATTTACTTTGATCCAAGCCTAAAGTAGGAGGTAAAGGTGAAAACATGGACGGGTCGGGTAACAGGTCAAATGGGTAAATCTTTTGTAGGGTCAAAATCGAGACAGATTAGGCCTGGTCGGATTCACTCGAAAGGCCAAAACACCTTTGTATGCCCAAATGATGTAGAAAGATTTGCATGTTTCCTTTTTAACCAAATTTTTCTGCATTCACTCGATCTTACATAGATAGTAACCAGAAATGACCCAGATTAGGCAGCATATACAAATAGGGTCAACCTATAGTACACTTCATAAGCTGAAAAGTGTTTTATTATGCATTACGCAAGATCACATATTGAGGGCCATATCTATCATCTCAGAGTTTACTATTATGTCACAAAATGCAACTGAATGATAATTTTATGTAATGATTATTTCTACATCTATACTATTATATAAAACATTTACAATGTGGGTCTCATCAAAAATTAAGATAAAAAGGTGCAATCTTGACCATCATCTTATTTTAGAAAATCACATCATAGAGTGACATGTGTCACTTCTTAATTAAAAAATCACTTTTATTTTTAATTTGATATATCTTTTTATCTATTTTTTTTTTATGATTTAATTTCACCGTATTTTCTAAATTTTCGTGGTCTTTAATTCAACATCTATTTTGATATATTTTTATAAATTTTTTGTTTTTCACATTTTTAGTGGGTTTATTTTGAATTTTTAAACAACTTTAACTTTAATTTGAATACAAATTTGATTCGTAAAAAATATATATTAAAAATGACCCAGATTAGGCAGCATATACAAATAGGGTCAACCTATAGTACACTTCATAAGCTGAAAAGTGTTTTATTATGCATTACGCAAGATCACATATTGAGGGCCATATCTATCATCTCAGAGTTTACTATTATGTCACAAAATGCAACTGAATGATAATTTTATGTAATGATTATTTCTACATTATATTGAATGAGGTAGAATTATTACTTGATACATAGAACTAATGAACAATGTTGGCAGAGTTTTTCGAATAAAAAATAGTTAACGAACAAAGGTGGTAGGACTTGAATAGTTATTGAATAATATTACCATTTGTGCTTAGTCTTCTATCCGACCACTGGACATAAAAGTATTTTGTTAGTTGAGCCAAACAAGACTTGGTCATGTATAAAAACACAACACTTTTTCACCCATTATCCTACTCTGCGACTTTGTTTTGCTTTCATACGCACATAAATTTTAATTTTTTTAAGCAAAAATGGTGTTGGCTTCACTTGACATGTTTCTGGCAGTGGTAAGGGCCTATCGGACTACAGAGCTGAAGGTCTTATTGACTAAACCGTCGTTATTGTCTGGTAGGGTCCTAGTCCGGGAATGGCCAGGCTTAGCCTTTGATGAGGGAGATGAAGTTGGCAAATGGTTCACCTAATTTCTTGGGAAATCGAACCGCTTGGTACGCTTCAATGAAGGTACACTGATCAAATTCATTTCCACAGTATTCTACGGGTAGCATTTTGGTGATGTACAATTAGAGCATATAAGCATGTAGACCTGAACATTGGATCCAACCCAAACCGAAAAGGGTAGATCTGAATCTAAACTGAAATGTGTGAAAGGCTCGACCAAAACCGGACCAGATAGGACTCGGGTTGACTCGGATGTTTTAGGTTTAGTCGGGTCAGCTCCGGTTTTAGATAACAAGAACCGAATCTAGAAAAAATTGTAGCACATCATCACTTTTTGGAGTAATGGGGTATATATGCAGGCTTACTCCACCAGAGAAGTTGATGTCAACAACCTGAAGCATCATGCAGAGGAGTTGGGTCCCAAATGGGCAACGCAACTCTTTGTTCCATAAGTACAAAGTGATTTACTCGGAATGCCGATATTAACGAGAAAATCATCTAGCTTTCAAGAAGATTTTAGCTACGACATTGGTGGTAGTTCTGTCTCAAGGAGTAAAGTTATGGGTCATGTTTATGCTACGAGTGAAGCTCCACCTGATCTTTAGCATGTTCCTTTTCATCATGATATGACATTTTTTTATCAGTTTTGTTTGTTAAATCAGTTTTGTAGGTTGATTTACTTTTTTTGTTAGTGGTGTTTATCTTTATTTTTATTCACCGACTATTTGATTAGATTGTTATTAGACAACTATATGAAAATATGTTGCAGAACATGGTCTTTGGAATTGCTCATTAGGTAAAAAAATTCAAATGAGTTTATCTAAAAACTACTATTGTCTTAGTGACTTCCTCTTTTCTAGGTTTTTTTAATGTGAAAACAGTAGATTTTGCATTTGCCAATGAATTGGATCCGCCTTGATTCAATCAATAATGAGATTCTTGGCTAGAGAAAGGTTCTGTGACATGGACGCCCAGCCCAACTCGGTCGGTCAGTTGGCCCACCCAAGATATTCAAAAATGATCGATCGATTTGATCAAATTTGAAAAAGTCTTTCTCACTAAAAAGATCATAAATCTCATTTTTGATAGTTTCATCATGTCATGAAATCCTGAGATTACCATGTCTAATCTTTTGATTAACGAAGCTGAGCATGAGGTTGTGGATTTTGCCGATGATGATACACACGACGAGCGGCAATTTACTCTTGTGGGAAAGGTCTATACGGGCCGAGTCATGAACTTCCAAAAACTAAAAAGAATCTCGATGGCTGCATGGCGGCCCAGACGATCAGTGAGAATACAAGAGCTCGAAGATGGCCTCTTTCTAGCAATGTTTAAACACGTGGTGGATATGAGCTGTGTCCTCGATGAAGGTCCTTGGTCGGTTAAAAGAGACATGGTTATTCTAAAGCCGTTGGATGAGGATGAACAACCTTCAAACATGGAGATGAGTAAGAGCCCTTTTTGGATTCGTTTACTTAATCTTTCGTTTAGTAGACGTAGTGAGAATTATGTTCGAGCAATTGCTGGAAGGCTTGGTACAATTTTGGAAGTTGATACGCATCATCTTAAAGAGGGTAGTAAGTACATTCGAGTTCGGGTTATGATCGATGTATCTAAACCCTTGTGCCAGCATTTGTTTGTGACCAATCGAAAACATGAGAAAGTCACGGTTGGGCTATGTTATGAGCGCTTGCCAAATTTTTGCTACTGGTGTGGCCATCTCGGGCACACGGAGAAAGAATGCCTAAACAAGCCAACGAATATAGATGGGAAAGTATTTGAGAATTGGCCTTTTCAAGAATCCTTGCGAGCTCCTCCAATTAGAGAATGAATTAGTAGGAGTGACACTTTGTCTGTTCAATATGGTGTCCATGTTTTTCCATCTTTTGATGTGCGGTGCTCACAGGTTCTTTCTGATCATAACACTACCAGGGCTGGTACGGACGGGCTCAAAGAAGATGTAATAATAAAAAGGAAAGAGATTAATGTAAACGGAAAAACAGAGAGTATGTTATAGAACATTGAAATTAACCATGAGAATAGTGGCGGTGGTGAGGAAAATAATGAATATAACGCCACTGGAGGACAAAGCAATAGGCATATAGGGAAGCAACAAAAGATTAATATTAGGTAGGGGTGAGCAGAAACCGCACCGCAAACCGCAAAACGGTAAAAACCGCACCAAAAAACCGCACCACGACAAAAACTGGTGGATCGGTTTTAAGAAAAAAGAAAAACCGCAAATGCGGTGCGGTTGCGGTTTTACCATAAAACCGCACCACAAAACCCGCACCGCACATTGATTATTTTAAATTGAAAATGACACATTGATTATTTTATGTGTGTTATAAGGCTTCTAGTGCATATTATCAATAATATTCTAAGTGATGTGTGTGTTTATATTAAATATATACATTGTTATAACCGAAAAAACCAATATCGTAAACCAATAATCGCAAAAATCCACATTAATTAAATAAATTATAAGTGGTGGCGCGGTGCGGTTAAAACCCGCAAAAAACCCGCAAAACCAAAACCGCAAAAACCGTACGATTGCGGATCCTCACTTTTTAAAAACGGCAATTGCGGATGCGGTGTGGTTTTTGCCAGAATCCGCACCGATCCGCACCATGCTCACCCCTAATATTGGGAGTCCTAATAAAGACTTGCGTGAAATAATTACCCATAATGATCAGGTCAGTGACCCGTTACATTGTAATAAAAGTAGGTCTGTAGTGGAGAAAGAGGATGGCAGACCAAGTGGGTGTTTAAAAGAGACTGAGACCCTGGACATAAACTTTGAATGGGAACTTAATCATGAATTTTCGAGGGTACAAAGTTTACAAACGACACCTGGTTCGGTTACTGAAGAAGGTGATGCTTTGAGGCGTAATTCTTGGAAAAGACAAATAAGGGTCTTGCCTAGTAGTGGTCTGCCTGCTGCTAGTGATCGCCCTAATGAAAAATAAGGGAATAAACGGGAATGGACAGAGTTTGCAGGCTCAAACTATATGGAGGTGGATTGTGAAACGCGTTCAAAGAATGGCAGAATTATCAATGAAACAACAAGGGCTGCAGGATAGCCCCGCCGACAACAATGAGGATCCTAAGTTGGAACTTCCAGGGACTGGGCAATCCTTGGAAGATTCATCACCTTCGCGAACTAGTGAAGGTACATAAGCCCTCTATTGTGTTTCTTATGAAGACACGGCTACAGGATACTGAAATTCAAGGTGTTTGTCAATGCTTTTTAGATTTTAACTTTCTAGTTGTAAACCCTGTGAGGAGAGCTGATGGTCTTATGTTATGTTGGAATAAAGACTTGAATGTGCAAATCACGAGTTTTTCTAAGCAGCATGTCAATTTTAGTGTCATTAAAGATACTAGTAGGGAGTGGAGAGGCTCAGGCATTTATGGTTGGCCTACAAATCAAGACAAGTATCATACATGGATGTTGCTTTGCTCGATAAAGAGCTTGTCAATGTTACCCTGGGTTTGTTTTGTAGATTTTAACGAAGTGCTATATAGTTTTGAGAAAGTGGGAGCATGTGGGTGCAATATGCGAGAATTAGAAGCTTTTGCTGCTTCTTGCCAGGATTGTAATTTATATGATTTGCGTTATAAAGGCACTAGCATTACGTGGTCTAACGGAAGGAGAGGAACGACTAATGTACAAAAATGACTAGATAGATTTTTTGCCACACCCGATTGGTCTATACTCTTCCCTTTAATCTGGGTCTAAAATCTTCCTTGAGTTACCTCTGATCACTCACCAATTTTACTTGATCAAGAAGTATGTTTGGCAGGAGGTGGAAAGAAAAGGGGATTTCAGTTTGAACACATGTGGCTTAGAGATAGCAGACTAAGAGGTGTCATTGAAGACGCATGGATGAGTGGTGTACGTGAGGGCCTAAGGAGTGATCCTGCAGCTTTAGTGCATTCTTGTATGGAGAAATTGATCGAATGGACTGTGAAAACTTTTGGGCATGTTCAACGCATTATTCGAGCAAAAGTTAAAAGGCTCGAAAAACTACAAAAGCAACCGAGATATGACTCTCACCGTGAGCAACAGGACTTACAAAATAAGATAAAAGAACTATACGCTGATGAAGAAATTATGTGGCGACAAAGGAGTAGGATTCAATGGTTGAAGGAAGGGGTCAAAAACACACATTTCTTTCATGCTCGAGCAACTAGCAGGCGGAAGCGAAACAATTTACTTAAGCTACGAACAGAGGATGAAAGGTGGGTTAATGACACCAATGGACTTTGTAACATGATGTCGTCATATTTTGATGATTTGTTTCAGAGTACTTGTCCAAAACAATGCGCAGAGGTGGTATCATGTCTCGATAGATATCTGTGTGATACTGACATCAACATGTTAGGGAATCCGATAACTGAATGTGAAGTATATGATGCAGTTTTGCAAATGCACCCCTCGAAGGCTCATGGACCAGATGGCATGACTGCTTTATTTTATCAAAAGTTTTGGAATATTGTTGGCCCTTCGACTGTAAATGTGATGACTGAGTTTTTTCGTACTGGAATTATGCCTCCAAACATTAACAAAACTCTAATTACTTTGATACCAAAAGTTCCATCGCCTAAATCTTTAAAATACTTGCGCCCCATTAGCTTATGTAATGTGATTTACAAAATTATTTCAAAGGTCATCGCGAACAGACTTAAAGGGGCACTACCAACTTTAATAGATGAGACTAAATCAGCTTTTGTTAGAGGACGTATGATCATCGATAATGCTATCGTTGCCTTTGAGGTTTTTCATTGGCTATGTGAAAATCGTAGAGGGGGGTAAATACGTTTCCATTTACAAACTTAAAACGTTTTGATCAAATTATCGATCAAGTTGAACGCAATATGAGAAGTGTGAATAATACATCTATATTCATTAGAACATGTCATGGCAATATAAACATAATCACAATACTAACTTCTATCCATAACACAATCATCATTCAAACAAAATAAGCAACAATCAACACACATATATATCTAATGCTAATATAAATGTAAGGCGATAAGGTAAATAAAGATGTAAAGCGAAAGGTAGAAGAAAGTGCAAACCAGACACGATGATTTATAGTGGTTCGGTCATGAAGCTCCTCTTCGCCCTACTCCACTCCTCAAGTACCCAACTCGAGAGTTACTTCACTAGTCAACAAGCTCTCTTCTCGGCGAGAAAACTACACAACGTTGCTTATATTATTTTTTTGACACTAAGCTAGATGTCGAGTTCTAATCCTAGCTAGAACCAATCTATCACAACTTTTGTATTTTAAGGACTAAAATAATAACCGCACTACTTCACTACACATCACAACTTAACTTCCATTCACAACTCCTCTTCACTTCACAACTTCACTTCACTTCACGACTTCGCTTCACTTCACAACTTCTCTTCACTTCACGACTTCACTACACTTCACGACTTTACTTCACTTCATAACTTCTCTTCACTTCACAACTTCACCTAGACACTAACAAGATCAACCCGATGTATCTAAACTCTTTACGATCACTACTATCTAACTAAACTTCCTATGATCACCACGATCTAACAACTATACACACCATGATCATCATGATCTAACTATTATACAACTTTGGAATACATGGACTTGATCTATACATTGTGAATGTAATACATGTCACGAATGCATTAGCTAAACTACATAACTTCGTATCTTAATGATAATGAGAGTTCTTCTCTTGCACTTGGAAGAATAAGCTTGAATCACTTGAAAACAAATGCTTAATATTAAATGATCAAAGGATTGTAGGTGATGTACAAACTGGTTTTAGACAGAAAAGAATAAGTGGAAAAGGTTAGAAAATAAGTAGGAAACAGTCCAATATTTATAGGCAAACTGGGGAGACTTTTTGTCTGGCGGTCCCCTTAATTAGGGTGTCAGGCCCTTATAATTAAGGGGACCGCCCTTATATTTAAGGGGGCCGCTAGGCCAGGGCGCTCTTTTTTTTGTCTTTTCCAGGGGAGATGTTTTCTAAAACATTTCTAGCCGTTTTTAAGTAGAAAATTTGAATTCAAAATATTTATTTGAATAAAACATTTCTTTTAAATCTAAAAATATTTTGTAAAAGTTATAAAAATGTTTGTGACATTTTTATAAAAAAATGTGAGGTTAAATAAAAATTCCTTTGATCATAAAATAAATTAAGCATTTATTTATACATACCTTAAGTGATTTACGTCGGGTACAAACTTCGTTCAAGCAGTTTTGAGACGTCGAAAGATGTTGTCGTATGAATGCATTGATGATTTGTGATCACAAGTAACTTAATCACTTTACGTTATGTGTTATAAATTACAAGTTTGTCATCACCAAAACATGAAGTGAATGTATAGATTAAATATCGTAATATTTCTACCAACAATCTTCCACTTTTTGATGATGGCAAAATATGTAAACTATAACTCATAGTAAAATGTATAAGTTACTTGTTTACACTTCTTCTCCCCCTTTTGTCGAAACAAAAAGGTGGACACTCCAAGCTATTCATTCCATTAGATGAGACTTTTACTAAACTTTAATCGTTGAACCAAAGAGGTGAGCTTGCATCAAGTGAAGCCTTGCTACCCTTAAGCTTATTTCACTCCTGTGACACTTGCATCCTATTGTATATTGACTTTAGCGGATCCATGGATCAAATTATTGCAAATTCATAACCTACATCAAGGGTTAGTTTCGTGTAACAAGATACATATATATATATATATACATATATTTATATTTTATATATATAAGAGCAATAGTATAGGCTTATTCTTAAAAGATTCTTCCAACACCAACTATCATCTTTCTCCTCATCTATTTCCCATATACTTTTACCCTTCAATTTTCCAGTATTAACCCATTTTTCCCACAATGATTCCTTATCAGAAGAAATATGCCATAGATGCTTAACTATCATGGCTTTGTTCCAAACATACAAATCTTTTAATCCCATACCTTCCTTTTGCTTAGCGTTACACACATTTTTCCAAGCTACCTTTGCTCTACCCTTTGACCCATCAGCATGATTCCAAAGGAAACCTTTTAGCAGCTTATTGATATCCTTAATCACTCCATGAGGAAGCAAGAACACAGAGGCCCAATACACATGTATTGATTCCAAAACTAAAGCAACAAGCAATAATCTTCCAACATAAGACAAACATCTGTTCTTCCAGTTATTAATTCTGCACTCCACTTTATCTAATAAGCTTTTACATTCTTTAATACCAATTCTCTAGATGTTAAAGGGACCCCAAGATACCTTATTGGGAGTTTCTCCACCTGAAAAGGAACAACTTCCAGTATATCTTGCTTCTCCTCATCAGTCAGACTCCCAAATATAATAGTACTTTTGTTATAATTTAGAATTAAACCAGATACCTTCCCAAACTCTTTAATTGCCTCTTAATACTCTTACTGAGGTTTTATCAGCATGACAAAACAGTAGTAAGTCATCAGCAAAACATACATTAGTAATCTTTAGTCTCTTACACCCATAGTGATATTTGAACTCACTACATTGTTCTATCTTCTGCCTAATCATTTAGGTCAAGATTTCTATAACAAGAGTAAACAAGTAAGGGGACATTGGGTCACCCTGTCTCAAGCCCCTACCACCCTTGAAATATCCACAACTAACCCCATTAACACAAATAAAAAAGCTTGTGGTTGTCATACATTTCATGATCCAATTTATCATTTTCTCATGAAAACCAAAGCCCTTCAAAATATCTTCTAAAAACTCCCAATTTACTGTATCATAAGCCTTTTGAATATCCACCTTCAAAGCAATCCTTTTAGGCCCCACCTTTCTGTCATACCCTTTAAACATCTCCTGATCCAACATTATATTATCCTAAATATGTCTCCTTGGCACAAAAGCACTTTGATTCTTGCTAACAAGTTTATCCAAACATCCCTTCAGTCTTTCAAAGATGATTTTACTTATACACTTGTATAACACATTGCAACATGCTATATGCCTAAAATCAGATACTTTTAATGGAGTTTAAATCTTTGGAACCAAAGCAATTAGAGTAGAGTTAATCTTTCTCAATATCTTCCCAGTATTAAAGAATTCCTTAACAGCCAAATACACATCCTTACCAATGATACTCCATGATTTTTAAAAGTTTAAAGAAGAGAAACCATCTGGCTCAGGAGCCTTATTATCATCAATTAGAAACATGGCTCTCTTAATTTCTTCATCACTAACATCTCTGCACATATGACTAGCTTGCACTTAGTTTGTATCTTATTAAGTTCTCCATACCATCCAACTGATCAACTTAAATACTTTCTCCCAGAAATGTTTTAAAATGATTAACAAACACATTTGCAACATCAGGACCCTCTACTTTATTCCCATTCTCATCATTTATTGCATTAACTCTATTTCTTTGAATCCTGCTTTTGATAGCTTTATGAAAATAAGCATTGTTCCTGTCACCCATACTAAGCCATTTAATCTTAGCCTTTTGATACAAAATTTGCTCTTCATCTCTCATTGCTTCTGCATACTTTCTAAGCACATCACATTCTTTATTCATGAGCTCTTTATTATGGGGATCCTTATCAATTCTGATTTGAACATCCTTTAGTAAATCCCTAAATTTACTAACATTTTCAAAAACATCTCCATTTTTCCAAGCCAAACTTTTAAGATCCCTTTTTAAGCCTCTTAAATTCTTTACCACCTTAAACATATTACACCCCTCAGTTGTTTCACCCTATTTCTGAGTAATAATAGGAATGAATTCACTCTTCCCAGTAATGAAATTAGCAAATTTAAATGGCTTCTTCTTAACTTACATACATTTAGGAATCACTAAAACTGTAAGGTAATGATCAGAGATAAGATATGGTAAGAACAAAGCATAAGCTTGATTGAACCTGCCAATAAAATCTTCACTTCCCATAATTCTGTCAAGCTTTTTTAGAATTCCAGTTTGATTTCCACTTTTTGTCTTATGCAAATTCTTTGTCCATGTATAGAACAACCTAGAACTATTAATATCTTCTACCTCAATCTGATTTACATAGTTCTGAAACTCTTTCACATCAGCTGTCATACTAGAGCCTCCCATTGAATGCTCATTAGGAGCCAAAGTTACATTCATATCCCCATTCAAAAACCAGGGATTAGTGCCAACAATTCTTTTATATAAAATGAGGTCTTTCCATAACTCCTTTCTATCCAAGCCTCCATTATCAGCATAGATGAAGGTCCCATAGGTACCAAGGTTGCCATTAGTGGTGTCCATCCTTACTAACACAGATTGTCTTGCCATATGGATTATAGCAGCCTAATATCATCCTTATTCCAACCAATCATTATTCTACAACCCTTATAACAGAACTGCATATTGGTAATCCAGCTCCATCTTCCATAAATTCTATCACAGATCTTATCTATCCTTTTCTTTTTTAGATGAGTTTCAAGGACAACACAAACCTGCAATTTTTCATCTCTTATAAAATTCATTACTTTATTTTGCTTATTAGAAGAGCTAAGTCCTCTGATGTTCCATGTCCCTACTTTTAGATCCATCATAAACCAAATGAAGAAGTACCAACCTAATCCTCCAATACCCCTTCATCTATTCCACTTATTTCATTTCCTTCCATACATTGGCCAATACCATTATCCTCACATACAACATTATCTTCTTCACTATTATTCTTACCATATACATTTTTACTGGCTCCCATATCATTTACTTTCTCACTTTTTTGTTTCAGATAGGCTATCATATCAATACTTCACCCTTTCAGTACATCCTCGGGAGGATATTCTTTCTTATTAATATACTCATCCACTATCTCCATATTCTTTAACTCCTCAAGCTCATTTTGATCATTCACATCATACATTTGCAAGACATAAAACTTATTTGCAAATCTTTTCATAGCTTGTAAAATCTCTTGATGAACTAACCACTGCTTTTTAGTATTACCAGATTGACCAGCTTCACTTTTGCTTTTCTCTTTTTCCACGTTATCAGCTTTCTTCATAGGAGTACTGTTAAGCTCATTCTGGTTTTTTGTTTCCACATTAATATTCCCTTTCCCATTTGGTATAGCAGCTTTAGCTTGATAAGCAACTTTAAGACCAAACTTATGAGGCTGTGTGTTTGGTTTAAAATTATGTCTTCTATTCTTTTCCTCAAAACCTCCATTTATTTTCTTATTTACCTCAATAAAATCCTCATTACTTCCCTGCCTCTTATTTATATCTCCAGTCTTATTACCCTTATTCTGTTCAGTATTCATACCTTTTCCATATTTATTTCTTGTATGGCCAAATACACCACACTCACTACATATAGGGGGATTCCAGTCATAGACAACCTTAACACTCTTCCTACAATGAACATTCCATTCAACATTTTTGTATATAATCTCCACTAACTCAGGCAACTCCTTTTTTGCATTCACTTCCACTAACACTCTAGCATACCTCACTTTCCCAATTCCTTGTTTACACATTATAGCAGTCATAGAATCCATTACCAATGGCTTGCCAATTCTACTTGCTAATGCACTGATTCCATTAACTGTCTAGGCTTCCAAAGGAACATTACATAATTTGACCCATAATAAAATACTTTCAGGCTCATTCTTATCTAAATTCATATTCACATTCCATTTCTGGACAAACAATGGCTTGTTCTATACCATCCAAGGCCCACTCTCTATCACCTTAGTCAATCCATCTTCATGATAAAATTTCATAAAGAATACTCCATTGTTAAAGTCTACAATGTCCTTAAAACCAGATCTACTCCACATTCGCTTAAGGTTATACCTCAATTCATAGACACTCATCCTTGTCCCTATGAAATACCCACATAGTGTAAGATCCTACTTCTTACTACCTTCTGCTACCATAACATCATCAAAAACAACAACTTTAATTCCATTATCATCAAGCATAGTAGGAATAACTTTCAGATTTCTATCACAATCAACAATATTTTGAGTTATGGTAGCAGCAAATGATTTCTTCCATGTATTATTTTTTGCAGGCACATTAGTTTTTTCCTCCAAACTTTGATCCACTTTCACCTCTGTATTCTTATCATTTCCAACCTTCCCAATACCTTCATTTGGCACATTCACCCTACCTCTCCCATCAGTGCTTTCAATCATTTCTTTATTCACAGATCCAAACTGTACCTTCTTATTATACATAGACTCTTCAATATCATCATTACAGCCTAATTCCAAATCAGGACTGATCTCCACCAAACCCTCCACACCCCCATTATCCTTCTTACCCCCAGTCATTTCCTTCTGGCATTCAGCCACAACATCAAACACGTAATTCTGATTCACATCTTCAACCACAGTATCCTTATCAGTTTGATCCTAACACTCCTTTTCCTTATTATTCCTTACATTCATATTCTTATTCTTTTGAGACTCTTTTTTCTTGTTTAAATCATGCACATAATCTTGAAAATGAGACGGAATTTTTTGTTGCCTCTTAGAAGAACGACGATTTGTATCCATTATTAAGATAAACTCAATGAAACAGTGAAATTAGGGTTACAAAAATGCAATTATCAAATGGATCAAAGAATACCACTAACAAGAGATCACCCAGAAGATGTAAACAACAGAATCAATACAATTGGACTAAAGAATCTAAAAAAACTATTGTGGAGCCAAATCCACCAAAAATAGATTTTTAAAATTCCAACTTAACTTTTGGGGAAAATGCTATCAGTAGATGCGGAAGAACAAGCTGAATCCAAATTTGTAATTTGTATTAATGATAGTGTTAAGAAAATAGGGAAATTGAAGCTTTTTTATTTTTAATGGAGGATGGTTTTGGCGGTAAAGGTTGTGGGGTGTCAGGTGAGTTATATATCACTAACATGTTCTTTTTCTTTTTAATTATACAATTTCTTAATATGATCGAGTTGCACACAATCTCTCTACCTTCACATAAGGGTAAAGTTGATTTTTATGTTGGTATATATCTCTAAAATTAGATAAGAATAATTGGAAAACCAAAGACAAAAATTTTGAAAATCAATATACGGGTGAAACGTTAATTATGAGTTTTACCTTGTTTACTGACAACTTTTTTTAGTAACCATAGTTTTCGACATTCTGGCCGACTAATCCACGGTGTTTAAATCCACCGTATATGCCCTTCCTTTTCATGAGGTTGGCGTGACCACTTCAAGGTTGTTTGCACCGAATATAAATTGAACTTGAGACCTCACACGTTTTAGAGTGATAATCACAAACTCTTTTGCCACTAAACCACTTTTCATTATATTTATAAAGATAGGTTAAATCAAAGTTACTATAAGATACTAAATATACCTAGCCAATTATAAAACCTTTAAGCTATTATATTTTTTTAAAAATTATCCCGATGTGTATTGTCAATGTATCACCATAAGAATCTGATGGTATACCCATGAAAATCACCTACACTCATTCTTTTGATGCATTTACCCACCTAATACCCACCTGTTACCCATGATTAGTGACTTACAAAGTCAGATTTATTTTCCTTTGAATTTCCCACGAAAATAGCCACATAAATATATATGGTGTATATATGGGAACTTTATTGGGTAACACTTTATGCTAAATTTATCATCAAGCATTACCCATAAAAAAACTTATCATGGGTAAATATGTGGGTAATGTTATGGGAAAGTTTTTTTTACCACATATTACAATCATCAGTTGGGGCATGGGTAAATCTCCATGAGTGGTTTGTGGGTAAACAGGCGCCCGCATATTTACCCACGTCTTTTTTCATGAGTATTTTGTTATTAGAAATTTTCTATGGTTGTTTTTTGTGTAAATACATGCTGACACTTATACCTACCATTTCATTTTAGTGTATACTTACTTTGTGTCTAGTAGGTGAGATTTTTATGGTTTATTTGCATTCGTATTTATTATGCTAGTTGCTTCATGAAGCTCAATCAATAGTATACTTGTGTATATGTTTTCGTTCTCGATAGAGATTGAAATTAGTAGCGTAATGTGAGAGAGACACTATCTATTGATGCCAATGTATTAAAGGAACATGGTAGCATAGCTATGTATAGTCCTTGCATTTTGTATTTCGCAACATGTTTAAACATTTTGCTTCCTCATGGTTCTTTGTAACGAGGTTTACTAACCCGCGCTTCGTTGTACGTGTTGTGTAAAACGCTGTATCATAGAGCCGTGTTTTATAAGTTAAAAGGAAACGAAATATGTTATAAGCTTTTTTTATATTTACAAAAAGGCTTAAATAAGTTTTTTTTATGAACAAGAACTTATCATTAAATCATAAAAGTCTTACATCATTAAGCACCCATGAGCTAATGGAAGCTGGCACAAAACCATCATACACCTCATCTACATTGTTATATAACGCCCTGCTAGCGAGCTCATGAGCCACTTGATTCCCATCACGCCTTACAAAAGACCAAGAACATGAAGTAAACGAGCCACATAATCGACGTATATGCAGGAAGAGACCTCTTATGTGCAACAACTCCTTATTGTGTAGAAATGCATCGACGAGTATACGTGAATCCGTTTCCAAAATAACGTTCATGAAGCCCTTAGAAAGAGCCACCTGGATAGCCCAAAGAATAGCATATGCTTCGATCTCGATAACTGAAGTCGCGTGGGCTACACATTTATTTCCCGCGACCAGAATTGACCCGTCGTGGCACCTCATCATAAAGCCTATTCCCGCAACACTATTTGCATTTGATATCCCACCATCAGTGTTAGTTTTTATCACTCCATTAGATAAAGGAGACCAAAGTACTTAAGGTGGAGCATTAGGCGTAACATTATGCCCTTCTGAGCGTGAGTTTGCTCGATTAAAGTCTTCCAATATCACACGCGCCGACTCTTTCATTTTATTTGGCTCGATCTCTTCTCCCTCATGAGCTTTGGAGTTTCTTGCACACCATATTCGCCACATGACCATTGATGCGGTTATCGTAAGGGACTTCTACAAGAAGTTTTACAACTCCCTAGGTAGAGTACCTAACCGTTGTAGAAGTAGTACAGGCAAGACTCGGGGGTTGTTATCATCCTCTAGGAGAATAGGTTGGGAATGCTTGATCACGATCTAACAGAATTCTAGGGGTTGAGAGAAGTTTATTTTTGTATTTTTATATTTATAAGAAAGCAGTAAAATCATATGGTTTGAGAGGTTTGGTTTGTTTTAGCTATTAAACTAAATAATAAACTACGCTAATAGTGATAACAATATGATAAAAAGATTGTATTCATTTAATCATGTATTACTCCCTAGATTGCTTCTCCTAGTGTTGTTGCTTTGTCACACTTGTGATGATCTATGTAATTATTTCCTAAGTCATGAACAGATTACACGAACCCGCCGTCTATTTAATATTTCGTTGAGGCAAAACACAAAGTAAGGTAGTATGAAGACTATTACCCGGCCCCCAAGAGTATATTAAATGCATTTGAAATATATTAAAAGTGGATCAACCATATAAGGGGCAAGGTAGTATGAAGACTGTTACCCGATGGTATCCTTTCTACACAATCATGTTTCCCTAGACATATCAACAACGATACAGACAAAAGCTGGTTTTCTAAAGCCTAACATGCATATTCATCACAATAAGCAACACCACTAAGATCTACATTAGGAGGTTTAGCCAAGCATGTTAAAGATAAAGCAAGAACAATAAAGATCAAACAACAAGACATATTGAATGATTATGATAGTCTTACTTGATTAAAACATGAATTAAAGGAGGTACAGTAGGGTTTTGAAGCCCTAAAATCGTCCTAATAAGCTGCTAAACGAACTAGGGTTCGCCCCCTTTTTGTACTCTAAAGTTACACACATAAAACCCTAATTTCGGGTTTGTATATATACGAAAATCGCTGCGACGGCGTCGCGTTTTAATTATGACGCCGTCGTGAAGTAGAATATTCTAGATCTTGGGTTGGGTTGTGTGAGCTGACGCCATCGTACTTCTTGTGACACCGTCATGGAATGAATTGTGACGGCGTCACGTGTATCTTGTGACGCCGTCTCCAGCCTCTGAGAGCATAGTCTTGAGAAATGTTGGTGTAGGTCTATAGTCTTGTCCGTTTCTTCTCCAAATGAGCCCAAGTCACGTGTATTTCCTCCAAATGCCTTCCAAATGCTAAATACCTGAAAAGGAATGATTAAGTACCTATTTTGGGCATAAATGCACGATTTAAGGGGTTAAATGACCCAGAAAAAGTGTATAAAATGACACCTCATCAAATACCCCTACAACTGGATTTGCTAGGTCCCTCAGCAAATGGGCTTTTCCCAATCTAACAATAGTAATACGATGTCATTTAACCTGACTCTCTTTAAAAGTATTTTACAACACAACCTTCTAGACCTCGTAATTAAAAGCACGAAAAGTATATACTAGCACCTCACATAAGTGTTTGGGATTCTCTCTTTCTCTCGGGTGTATAATAAATTATAACATAATGGGGAAACAGAAAATCAACACTCATTACCTGTCATAGCATATAAATTACCATAGGCTTGGTAAAGGATCAAAAACTCCCACCCCGCAAGGCGCAAACATTTATTATTAACCATCTAAGGAGGTCTTTTAAAGGGTTATGAGGTGTAGGTATAAGATAACATATAATGGAAACGGAAAACAGAATGGGATACAATTTGGGTGTGACTTTGGTAATTTAGAGTGGAAGGTAGCTAATATATTAATACGATACACTTTGTGATGGGTTGCTAAGCCAAGACTCGAACGAAGATATACAAACTCTACACAACTCTACATCAATCTCTTTTCTTTTTCTTTTCTATTTTTCTCTTTTTTTAATAACATAATACATCATAACATGAGGTTTATAACACGTACCCTTACACTTGAGCTTTTACCAACAATCTCCCACTTTTTGATGATGGCAAAATATGTAAACTATAACTCATAGTAAAAATTTATAATTACTTGTTTGCACTTCCTTCACATCCCCCTTTGTCCAAACAAAAATATGGACACTCCAAGCCAAGTCATTCCATTAGATGAACTTTACTAAAACTTTAATCGTTGAACCAAATAGGTGAGCTTTGCATCAATCCCAAAGTTAAGCTTGCTACCCTTTATGCTTATTTCACTCCTAAGACACTTGGATCCTATTGTATATTGACCCTAGCGATCCATGGCTTCAAATTTAATTGCAAATCTTAACTACATCAAAGTTAGTTCGTTAACAATATATAGATATTTAATCTAAAATATATATATATATATATATATATATATATATATAAGAGCAATATTATAGGGGTGGAATACACATATCAAGAAATGTGTAGATGTCATAACGGTTGCAATTCCCCCTCGGTGTATGCTCCCCCTTGTTTGGGGCACCAAGGAATCAAGCGACGAAAGTGTGCTACAAAAAGAAAAAAATTAGTAGAAAAGTGCACATATATATAACAATGATGATAGCTAAATATATATAGCAATACACTAACGGGGAACAAGTCATACATGTCTTAGATATATGCACTATGACATTTTAAAAGAAAATTTAAACCTAGACACATGCAATCATTGTTTTAATAACAACAACCTAAATCCATGATAAAAGAAATCATGACATATACTTAATACATGAGAATGTTTAGGAACCGATGATAAGGTTCGACCGGAACATGCTTAATGACTAAGACTTGACCAACATTCGTTTATTGATTGACAAAATTCGTCGATTGATTGACACACTATTATTATAAGAATGACTTCTTCCAAGATGTCATATGGATAAGGAGTATTAAATCATGATGATTGTGGATTTGAATAGACTAAGGGTTGTATTGAGAGATTCCTAAATCGTCAAGGTTTCTTTGTTAAGCATTATGTATGCTTTTCATGTTTGGGGTGTTTAAGGATAAACATTATCGTAAGACTTTAGGTCGAACTAAATGTTGATGATAAGGATGATTTGTTGAGGAAACATAAACGAAGAAGGATGAGCGTGAATGGAAGGGGAAGGTGTTGACTATAGGTTTGTTGGGTGTTTTGTTGGTTGTTAATGTTGACGAACAAAGGTGAAAATGTGAAATGAGGTAGTAGTTCTTTCATGGTGAAAGAAAAATGAAAGACACGACAGTGTGATGACTCAACAACACTTGAAGATTGAATATCTTCTTTGTGTTCTTCACTTGCTAGAAAGTGGAAATGATTGGATGATAAGACGCATTTCATTACAAAATTCACTTGAGTTTTGACAACATAGGCATAAATGCTTATGAGTGTGAGACGCATTTCATTACGAAATTCACTTGACTTTTGACAACATAGGCACAAATGCTTATGAGTGTCGGGATATGAGGATGTGACGCATTTCATTACGAAATTCACTTGACTTTTGACAACATAGGCACACATGCTTATGAGTGTCAGGAAATGAAGATGAGACGCATTTCATTGCGAAATTCACTTGTGGGGAATGGTTACATGGTGAATCTTCTTGTGAAGATGACTAGGTGGATGACTCGAGATTGGTAGTGGTAAGGATGACTCGGTTTTACATTGTTGGTTTCTAGTGAATAAGAATCACATATGTGAGTTCTTGAGAGTATTTGGTTAAAGGATATATGTGAACAGGTGTGTTTTCCCTTCCCTTTTAATTCGTGCTCATCCAGACATAAATTGTGGAATAAAAAGAATAAATAAAGAAAAATAAAGACGAAAGCGATGAGCTTGACAATGTCATGACGGATGACGGTTAGCATACGATGAACTTCATCCACGAAGTTATGTAGCTCTTCTCGAGTATTGCGAATGTTCATAGAACAATCACACGACGAGGTACGAGGTTGTCTTAAAGGTGGTAGCGGAAATGTGGACGGAAGATATTAACCATCTAAATAATAATAGAGGCGTGATAAAGATTTTTGTGAAACGACTTAGACATGAACAATGAGTGACATTTTAATTTGCATTTCGCGAATTAAAAATGCTTAAACATTTCGGATGAAATGATTAAGTTGTCGAGATTTATCAAAATGTATTTAATAGTAACAAGACTATTAAAATGAGAATGACACGTTTATGAGATTTGTTTCATCATTCCTAGACCTAGACTTAAAAAGGTTCACGTTTGAGTGGTTTGGTGAGGATGCCGGCGATGTTGTCTTCCGACGAAACTTTTTCGATGAAGATATTTCCTTTTGGACATTGTCGCGAAGGAAATGACGACGAATTATGATGAGTTTTCTATCCTAAGATCGATGGATAATGTTCGATCCTCATTGTGTATGAGGTGAGCATGACGATAAACCATCATGACATTCCTAAGGGGATGGAAAGGACTAACGAAAGTGAAAGTACTTAGTCTTAAGGTGTGTATATTAAAGAGGCTACGAATCACTTATGTAGAAACTCGTAAGACCTTTGTCACACGAAGGTTGATGTAAGCTTTTAGCTTTAGGAAGAGCATTTTAACATATGTTGTTAAAAGGCTTGAATATGAATTTTCGGATATGACCTTTAACGTTTGCGATCGCAAGTTAAAGATACTTGAATATTTCGGATGAAATATTTAAGTTGTCAAACCTACTTGGAGGAGTGTTAGATATGTATCTAACTTTTCCTTGACGAAAGAGTGGATTATTTGGAAGAAGGCGAGATGATGATTAAGGGAATGTGTGGGTGAAGACTCTAGGAGATATAAGACCATTTTACGACTCTTTTGACTTTTTAGATTTGTGACACGGACGCGAAGAAAAATATTCTAGTGTGAGAAAATATATACCTAGATGCATAAGACATATAGATATAGGCATATAAGTTTATCTAAGCATGCATCGACACAATAATCAATGAGATTAATGTGTAAGACTCTATGGCATTTAAACGTTAATTGTCATATATTAAGCTAATATAGGCAATAGCTTAGTATGGGGGATTTTGGTATGTGCTTAATTACACATACCTTTTACCTAATAAAACGAGCTAAAAAGACCAATAATGACCAAAAACAGATAAAAATGCATTGTATATGTGTATTTTGTGATTTATGTCTTGCAGGTGCGGATATTAAATAAAAGGACAAAAATAATGCAAAACGGACAAAACCGAGCACGAGATTGGAAAGAGCGTGAGAAAATGAAGCCGAAGGCGTATTTATATTTAATGGGCCAACCCATACCCATTTTATTAGGCCGGGTCAGCCCATTAAATATTTATACTTATAAAACCTAAGCCTTAACTCATTTATAAATCCTAAATCCATTCCATAAAATCCAAGCCCAAACCATAAACAAGTCAAAGCCCAACACCCTTTTATAACCTTGACCTGGTCAAACTTATAAAACAAAACCGGTCAAAGAAAAAATCACTGTTTATCTTCTCTCTTTTCCCTCTCATTTTCACACACCACAGGTAAATCTTCATTCACCCACACACACCCATGCTTCTAGAAAGTCTGCTACCTAACACGTCTGACACTTCATAGCCACGCTGGCAATCCTATGGTTTTTGATTGGTGGAGAAACATGGAGTATGATCAAGGGATGAAAATGATGGATTGAAGATCAAGGGTTAGGATTGATGGATGAGGGAACGTCTTAAGGGCTAGAAGGTTCCCTTCTTCACTATAAATAGGAGATGAAATCACACAGTGTAGGGCATCTAGCTTAGGAGTAAGAGTAGTGTAGGTAGCTTAATTAGTAGCTTATTGTGTAATTTTAGCTTATTGTTTTCTCTTTAATGTAATTTCCTTTTAAAGCAGCTTGTAATCTCTTTTAATAGTAATAAAATTCTAAGTTTCTTTTAAAATTGTGTCTTTAAATCATGTTTTACTCTTAAACAAACTTGTTTTAATATGTTTTGCATTTACTTAATAAGCTCATTAAGCTCTTTTGTTACCCTATAAGCTAGTCCTAACTCAGTTAAGCTCTCTAAGGCTTAACTGAGTAAGCTAATCATCACAAATTCACACATAATACCTCAAATTGTTGAATAAGCCATTTGGGAAGATAAGCCAGAAATGGAAGGGCTTATAGGGCTTATTCATAGCTTATTTCTTAAGCAGCTTGGAGATAAGCTCATTTGAGCATTTATGATCCTTGTTTGAGCTAGGATCAAGGTACACTTTTCCTTTTCTCTTTTTAAGCTTAAAATCTGTTTTGCTTATTTACTGCTTATTCTCTACTTATTTTTGCTTAATTTTGCTTATTATGTCTCATTGTTGCTTATTAGTTACTCCCTCCGTCCCTAAATAAGTGTCCACTGTTGACTTTTAAAGTCTTTTTCCATCAACTTTGACTTTAAATTATTTTGATTGTGTTATACAATACTTAATGAAAATTATATCAATGAAAATACATGTAAAACTCAATCCATTCATATATTTTGCATCAAATATTATATAACACAAAAAGAAATAGTTAAGGTCAAAGTTGTAAAAGAATGACTTTAAAAGTCAATAGTGGACACTTATTTAGGGACGGAGAGAGTATAATTTTTAGCTTATATATCTTTTTTAAGTGTTTTCATAAACCTGCCTATTTTAGCTAAATGATGTAGCTTATTGATTATTGCTTATTTGTAGTAGAGTGTTGCTTATTTGTACTTATTATGTTAAGAACTCCATCTGTTTTCACTTATTAAAGCTTAGATTGTTCTGTTTTAGCTTAAAATTGGAATTTCAAAAGTTAAAGGAGTGTTTGGGTTAAGGTTTCAAAATGGGTCAAATGAGGTTCTAATCTGTTTTTGGTAGTTAAGCTAGTTTTAATAAGCTCTAATTAAGTCTTTCGGTTAGTTTTAATAAGCTAGAATTAAGTTTTGAGTTCTGTTTTATCAAAAATCCATGTCTGCTAGTTTTTAAGTTTCTAATTTTGCTTATTAGTTAAATTCTTTAAAAATCTGTTTGTGGTTTGGTTTTTGAGCTCAAAATGAGTTTCATATGCATCTTTTTCTATCTGATTTGAGTTTGATTCTTTAGTTAAACATTTTTCATGCATTTCAAATCAAGTCTAATTGTTAGTTTTTTGCTTAAAGAGTCCACTTTTGCAGATTATTAGTGGTTAGGTCTTAGCTTATCTTTGATTATCTTTTGTTTAATTTAGCTTATTATGGTCTAATTTACATCTGTTTTGAGTTTTTAGTTGGTTAAAAGTCTTTTTGAGTCTTATTTTTTAAGTTGCAAAGTAGTCATAAAATCCAAAAGGCCAAAAATATAGATACTGCACTGTCAATTTCAATTTCCTTTCTCAGCTTATTTATTTAATAATTTTGCTTAAAATCAGCTTTTATGTTTTCTTTGAGTCCTAGTCTAAATCTGTTTTCATTTGTAGCTTATCTCTTTTGCTTATTAAGTTCTTAGGTTAGCTTAAAAAGTAGTAAATTAGTCCTTTTGAGTCTTTCTTAAAGTCTGCTGTATTTTTAGCTTTTTAGAGTATTTCAGCTTATTTTCTATGCTTATTTTCGTTCCTTTATGCTTATTAGGTCTAGGGTCAAATATGTTTTTAGCTTATTTGCTTTTCTTTTAGCTTTTAGAGTCCTTAAGTCCTATTAGTTTAGCTTGTTATTTCAAAACCTTAATAAGCATATCTGTCATCTTTAATGAGCTTTTTCCTAGCTTTTTTTCAAGTTTTAGAAAAAGTGTTTTTATTAAATTAGCTTATTTTTACTTATATTTTAGCTTTTTCAAAAAGAAAATTAAAAAATGTTTTATCAAAAAGGGTGGCCACAGGTTTTGAACCTGTGACCTCCCCTTCACATACCCAACACTTTAACACACACTCTCATTACCAACTGCCATGGGGTCTTTTTCAATTATACCATTACACCCTTTAATATTTAACCTCAATTCTCAGTTTTAGTTTATTAGGCTTATTTGCTTTTTATCAGCTTATTCCTTTTAGCTTATTTCCAGTTTTTATTTTTCTTACATTAATAATAGATTAAAGTATTTTTTATAATTTTTCTAGATTTTTATAAATTAGTTTACTATTTTTAATATTTAATTTAGATTAAATCTGTTTTTAATTCATAAAAAATTAAATAAAAGTAAAAAAAATATAATTTTTTTTCTAAAATTATTTAATTTTTTATCATTTAGGTCTGTTAGAAATTAAATTTATATTTTTAGAGTTAAAATTTGATAATTTAGGTTTTAGTCGCGTTTTTAAAATTCCCGTTATCGTTTTAATGCTTAATGTTTTAATTGTGTCTTTTTAGATTAGCGTGCCATAAATTTACTTTCTATTTACGTTAGTAGGAAATAGAAAACCGAAACAAATCCTTTTATGATAAGCCAAGCTCGATTCCCGACATAACCGTAAATTTCTATTCACCTCTCACCGAGGAAAACGATACCCGTGTTGATTACTTATTATTCTTTCCTAAGAATAATTTGTATGATACTTTGCATACGTATATGTATATTCTTATGTATATATATATATATATATTTGCTTACGTATATGTATTTTATATATATTAAACATTTGAGGGTTATTTGTTTGATACATATTTAGACGAACATCAAAATAACGCCGTTGCCGGGGAGAGGTGTAGCGATTTTTGCGGGATTGTTTGTATTCGAGCCTTGAAGATCCTTTCCCCGTGAAAGTTTTTGTTTTATTTTATATAAAAATACAAAAATATTTTACACTTCTATTCTTATTTTCTTTTATTTTAATATTGAAAATAACCGTTTGATAATTGTCGTTTCGGCTCTTCTTTAGTTAACATACTATAAGAGAGGTATAAGGAGGGTCGATCCTACGAACTTCTACCTGAAAGGAGAAGGTTTTTAAAAGCTTCGCGCTTACCCGCTCCTCTGCTTCTTTGTACGTTTTCTATAGAGCTACCGTGCACTTTTAACTATCGGAACCAAAAATATTTTTCTTTGATTAATTTTTCTCTTTCATAAAATCCAAAAATAATCTTCTTTTCCTCTATCGTTTAATTCTTATGGCATCACTCGACTATCGTCATTGTCTTTATTGTAAAAACCGGATGGATGATGATCAGTATTGTTGTTTACTGTGTTTTTGTGCGTGGTGTGGAAGTAAGTTTGATAATGGATTTTGTTCGAAATGCAATTTTAACGTTTATGATCCAAATCCAAATTCTTTTAATAATCCTCTGAATTTTTCCTACCACTCTCCACAACCCCAGACGTACACTTGTGAGTTATGTGGGAACGATGCTCACTATGGTTATGATTGTCCACCTCAAGTTCCGTTTGTCTACAATTAGGACCCGTGTTTCAATCAAAACTTTGATAACAATTATTTTCCACAAAATTCACCAAGTTTTCCACAGCAATATCTTTGTTGTGAAAACTGCGGGGGTTCTCATGAAAGTTTTCAGTGTCAGCCGATGAATCAAAATTACTATAAACCTAATCTTTGTTATGATTCTAATTCTTCCGGTTTTGACCAATTCCAACCCCCACAGTATTCCGTCATTCATCAACCCCCTCAAGAAACGAGTATGGAAATGTTGCAAGCTTGAAAAAATCTAATGGAAGCTATACAAGCCTTTTTAAAGAAGTATGATCAAATACCTCCTAAAGAAAAGGGTATGGCTTTATTGCTAGCTGAGGAGAGATTTCTTAAAATTAAGCAAGTTGTGGAAGAAGAGCAAAATAAACCAGAAAGTATGCAAGAATTGCTACTTCAATTTTCTAAAGATTTACAAACTCTTGATGAAAATTCGAATCAGCTAAAGCAGGAAGAGTAGGCAGCTAAAGTTAGTTCTTAATATTGGAAGCCTCCTATTTACTACGATGATGATGACGATGACGAGGAAAGTTCTATTCCTTTGAGAGATATTATTTCTGAACTTCCTCTGACAGTTGCAATCACACCCGACTTACCAATTACGGACTCTCTCATAATGGAGAAAGAGCATCTTAACACTATTCCAGAAATGGAATCGGACGAAGAAAATGAGTCTAGTGTTAAGGACCTTAACCTAACCCCAAGTGAGTTAGAGGATTTATCTAAGGATTTTTTTTCTCAACATCTTTATGAATGAGGAGATCAACATTGTTCAGTAAGCTATTGCTAATCTCATAACAACTGAACTTCTTCTATTAGATTTCGTGCTTCATAATTTTGAACCTCATCAACGCGAAGTGAGATTCTGTTGTCTTCAAAAACTCCGAAGAAGTTAGGCTGATCTTGTTTTTCAACGACTGAGTTATACTTTTTATCAGGGGCGGAGCTTGAAATTTTTGCTCGAGTGGGCATATTTCTATAATTTTTAAAAACTACATTAAAAATTAGTTTTTAGGGGGCACTTGCCCCCGGGCTGCCTCCCTGTCTCCGCCACTACTTTAAATATTTTATGTTCAAATATAATTAGAGAATGAAAGTAACCGAATCAGCTCTTAAAAATCATTGAAGTACGAGTTTTGATATATCCACTTGCGCTATATTACTGCGTATCCTAATTATAAACTAACGTGACAAATCGCTTATATAGCTGTGCATGTGCATGTGTTGAAGTAGAGGTGTGGTATGTAGGTATGCTGTGGTGTTCAATTTCTAGTGGATCATGTGGTCAACTAGCATATGTGAAGGCATGTGCAATTTGACTACTTTTCACGTGGAAAAATAATATGAAACTAAATATTCTAAAGCCGTACAAGCTGTCTGTATACGGTCGACGTATTTGGATGTTATCATTACACATAAAATAATAAATAATTTAGATAACGTAAATTTTGAGAAGCAAATGTTCCTCTAATTAAAAATTTGATTTATACTCATATGCTCATTTGAATCGACCTCGTATCACAGGCGGCTGGTAGTGGGCCGGCTCATTTGGTTTTTTTTTAGGCAATGTAAAAAAAAATGCTCGGCACAAATAGAAAAAAATATTACAAAAGTATTGACTTATTCGATTAAAAATACCTGCGACATGAGACCAAACATAACCCATATTAAAAAAACAAATCTATTAAAATTAGACGAAAAATAAACTGTGTACAACATTAAAAAAGTAGAAAAAAAATATAAATAAAATTTTAAAAGCTCATTTGATACGAGTTCGTATCAGAGTGGGCTGTAGTGGGCTCCCGCACTGTGGCAATGGCCCATTTGGTTTTTTTTTTTTGTAGGCATGTAAAAAAACCGCTCGGCACAAAAATAGAAAAAAATATTACTAAAAAGTATTGACTGATTCTGATAAAAATAATTACCGCGAATGAGACAAATTCATAAACTCATTATAAAAAAACCAAAACTAACTCCCTAGTCACTTATAAGTGTCCATTTTTGAACTTTTTAAAGTCTTTTTTCTTCAACTTTGACATTTAATTATTTCTTCTTATGTTAATGATGACTCAAAGCAAAAATATATGAATGGATAGAGTTATTCGAATGTATTTTTCACTTGTATAATTTTCAGTAAGCATTATTGAAATAAGAAAATATTTACGGTCAAAGTTTATGAAAAAGAATTCAAAAAGTCAAAAATGGACACTTAATATGGGACGGAGGGAGTATTAAACATGAGACCGAAAAAATAAATCCGTACAAATAAAAAAATAGAAAAAAATAAAAATAAAATTTTAACACAAAAGACATGAGACCCAATACATAAGCCCATGTAAAAAAACTATTAAACATGAGACCGAAAAAATAAACCCATACAAATATATAGAAAAAAATGAAAAATAATAATTTTGACACAAAAATAACCCGCAATTCAGATAAGAAAAAAATACCGCGACATGAGGACCCAACAATAAAGCACCATATAAGAAAAACTATTGTAAACATGAGACCGAAAACATAAACGCCTACAAATAAAAAAATAGAAAAAAATAAATAAAAATAAAAATTTTAACACAAAAATAAACCGCAAATAGAAATAAAAAAAATACCCGCTGACAATGAGGCTCAACAATAAAGCCCTTATAAAAAAAAAATATAAACTTGAGAACCGAAAAATTACCGCCACAAATAAAAAATAGAAAAAAATAAAAATAAAATTTTAACACAAAAATAAACTCGCACTATTAAACATGAGACCGAAAAAAAAACTCGCACAAAATACAATAAAAAAACGCCATGCAGTAACGCGCGATTCTCATTTAAAGCCCACATTCCCATAAAATTATATTTAAAAAAAACCGTATAGCCAAAAAAAACATGGGCCCCACACATAAGCCCATATAAGAAAAAAAAAACTATTAAACATGAAGCGGGAAAAAAAACCGCACAAAATAAAAAAATGAAATAAAGCCTTCGAACAACGCGTTAGTAAAAAATAATAACGGGGGGGGGGAGGGGGGGGGGTGGGGGGGGGGGGGGGGGGGGGGGGGGGGGGGGGGGGGGGGGGGAAACCCCGCAGCAACGCTGGGGTAATCCGCTTGTTTGTTTCAAAATTCAAAGACAACGTACTAAAAAAATTGTATCGGCACAATTCTTTGATCTAATAATAAAGGTTACAAATATATCGAGACATTGTACAGGGCGGTTTGGTTAATTAACTAATTTAAATCATTTTTTACGAGGTGGGTGGTTAATTCACTAACCGAAACGGGTAATCGAAAATGTGAGTAATAGTAATAAACGGTTATGAACTCTCGATTCGAGTCATGGTTAACTATCATAGACAATTAGTTGAGTTAAACCTAACTAAACATAATACTTTTATGCGAGCAGGATCAAATAAAAAGACATTAATTTCTTTAATACCTAAAATTTCTTAAAACTAAAAAGAATGCGATAAATGTTAACATAAAAGAGAAATGTTAGTCCACAAAATCTGAATCTTTTTCTTTATATAATGGATACAAAACAGATGAAAAATCTTTGCGAAAACTAAAAGAAAAGTAATTCAGTAAATTACCCACCATTAGGTTTGCCAAAAATTTCATGTGTCGTCTTTCAAAGTTTAAAGTTGCATGGACACTTCCTATTTTTGCAAATAATAACATTCGTGGTTCTTTTTTTTAACTGGTGTTAAGTGGATTCTGCTATCTGTGGAATCATAGAGGGGGGAGGGGGGTTATTACATTTACATAAAAAACTTAAAACATTTGTATGGGGTGAATACATTTCCTTTATAAACTTAAGACTTTTGTATCAAACAACCAATCAAGTTTATACTACAACAACTATACTAAATAACATCAAACAAAGCATATCGCCATAACACAATATACAACAGAAACATAGATGCAATGCAAACATAAATATAAAGCGATAAAGGCAAATATAAATGTAAAGCCATGAGTAAAAGAAACCAGACATGATGATTTATAGTGGTTTGGCTACGAAGCTCCTCTTCGCTCTACCCCACTCCTCGAGTACCCAACTCGAGAGTTACTTCACTAAATCAACAAGCTCCTTTAAGGCAAAGAAAACCACACAAGGTCGCTTACACTTTATCCGGTACTAAGCTTAATACCGAGTCCTACTTCGAGGTAGAACCAACCTAACTTCGCTTACACTTTATCCAGTACTAAGCTAAATACCGAGTCCTTCTTTGGGTACAACCAAACCCATTATGTTTTATGGCCAAACATAACAAACCTTGTATTTTATGACCTAAACATAAAAACCACCTAACATCTAGTTTGTTGTATAATGATTGATACACAAATGTGTATAATGATGATCCAAGACATAATTGTCAATTGGATGTAAAAGCCTAATCTAAAACATCAAGATCACTAAGCATGATGTTGTTGATGAAGATAACAAGTCTCTTGGCTAGTTGTGATAGATCTTCATATATGTTGGTATGTGGTGGATGATGATGGCAAGATCTCTAAGCTTGCTTGAATGGAGGATCATGTAAAATCATGCTTGCAACAAATGAAAGTTAGAAGCATTATGATCATGGGTTATTGGGGTTTTGATGACATGATTAATTGTGTTTTTACATTATAAAAACTTATTTATAATGATCCTAAATGTGTGTAATAATGTGGAAGAAAGGTTATAAAAAGCTTGGGTGAAAAACTAAGCAAATGGGTGGTATATATAGAAAACCCAAAACTTGGCCGTCAAGGTGATACGGATCCAGGGATGGTGGATCCGTCTGCCTTTAAGGTGGATCCATGGGTCGCACGGTCCAATTTCAAAATTGTTAAAAATCTTTTCAAATTTTTTTAAATCTTTTGCTTAGATCTTTATTGTACCTATAAAATCTGATTAGATATTGTTCTAGAAGAGAAATCAAATCTTGTAAGATTTGTTTCCAAAAATGGTTAAGCAAGAACAATTAGTTTTTTCTTTATTCCCTAATTATTTTGTCCTATTATCTAATATGGCTAGACATGTTTTGATCTCCCAAGATTATTTTCTAATATGAAAGATTTCTTCTAGAAGAAAGATCTTGTGTTAGTTAACTAAGTAATTAGGTTTTATCCTATTCTCTAATGTGATTAATTACTTATTAATTGTAAGTAAACTTACAAAGGTTGGTTTGTTAATTAGGTTGATCATAATGCAACTTAACAAACATATTCATACCTTTTGTTGAAGCATGAGTAGACTCGAGACGTCAAGAGGCGTTGATGAATGTATGCATTGATGAGTTGTGATCACGCGTAACTTGCTCATTTTACGTTATGTATTACTACCTCCGTCCCAAAATTATTGTCTAGTTTTGACTTTCTGAGTCTTTCTTTGTCAACTTTGACCTTAAATATTTTTGTTTATGTTACATAATACTTGATGAAACTTATACCAATGAAAAATACATCTAAAACTCAATCCATTCATATATTATGCATCAAATATTAAATAGTACAAACAAAAATATTTAAGGTCAAAGTTGACAAAGAAAGACTTAAAAAGTCAAAAGTGGACTTGGGACGGAGGTAGTACAAGTTACTTGTTTGTCATTATTAAATCCAAAAGACTTGTTTTGTTTAAATATCGTAATATTTGCACTAACAATCTCCCCCTTTTTGATGATGACAAATATGTAAACTTGTAACATAGTAAAATTTAAAAGTTACTCGTTTACACTTCCTTCTCCCCTTTTTGTTGAAACAAAAAGGTGTATGCTCCAATCCGTTGATCCTTCTCCGTTAACACTCTTCCATCCCTAGAAGGGCGTGTCCTTGGAGTTAAACTTTGTTTCTCCCCAGAAAAGCGATCTTGCATCATCCCTAGTGAAGTTATACTTCAATCTTCATCATCTAAGCAACATTAAGCTATCTACATTGATGCGCCCGAGCTCCCCCTAACTCCTTGCACTCCTATGATTATTAACCTTGGTTGCTAATGAATCCATGGATCAAATTTCTTACAAAGACTTAACCTATATCAAGGGTTAGTTTTGTGCAACATAATATATATATCATGAAGCAATAGGAGAAAAATATGATAAATGCATGTATGCTTCTTCTTGACGAATGCTCCCCCTTATTTGAGGCATCAAGGTATTATCAAAAACCTATAAAAAATGTTAGTGCAAAACTAGGTACTCCATTGGACGAGTATGTGCAACTAAATGTATACAAGATGCACTCTCTAAGTGCTTGTCGAAAGCTCCCCCTTGTTTGGGACACCATGGCATTGAGTTAGGGAAGTGTACTACAAAACAAAGTTAGTAGACAAGAGCACATATACATAATAACGATGATAGTTATGTATGTAACAAAGAAAAATAGATATATAAGAATAGTATTTTGATCCTAATGTTTAAGATAATGTTTAGGAGCAAGTAGCATAACTAATAGATAAAGTGCTAAAAGTTAAAAGTCAAGAAATTCCTAATTTTGGCTTCTGCTAGGGACGGATCTACCAAAACCACTGACGAATCCACCATTATTGGATCCGTTGGTCGTAGAGACCTTCAAAAATAGGCAGAACCTAGTTTTGTAGCCATAATCCAAAGCACTTAGCATGTAAACACATAAATCATGAACAATAGCAAGTAATGGTCCAAAAAGGATAACATACCAAGTCATAAAGATGTTAAGCATCATGATAGCAAGTGTCAAAAATAATAATCGCACATAGTAAGCTATCAATAAGATCAATTATGATATCAAACGTACATATAGTAATAGAAATCATAAAAGAGATCGTGATAGCAAAAATACATATGGTAATATACTATCGAGGAACATGATATGCATGTCTTAGGTATGAGTACTCTAAAGTAAGAGACTTTTAACAAATGTTGGAAACTAGACACATGCAATTCCAATTAAAAAATAGAAACCTAGATAAAAAGAACCAAGACACATGCTTGATGACTAAGACTCAATTGACACTAAATTTATCCAAACAATCACACAACTTTAATAAACGAGAAAAAAATTCGTTTATAGTTTGACACACCATTGTTATGAGAATGACTTTGTCCAAGATGTCATTCGGATAAGGAGTACTATCGTTTTTATAACGACATGTTACTTAAGAAATCATTATCTACCAAAGATGATGATTTGAGTTCGGATAGACTTTCGTCAAGGGTTGTAATGAGAGATTCCTAAATCCTCAAGGTTTCTTTGTTAAGCATTATGTATGCTTTTCATGTGTGGGGTTCTAGGAAAAACATTGTTGTAAGACTTTGGGTCGAACTAAATGTTGATGATAAGGGTGATATGGAAAAACATGATTTGAATACGTAGTGTGTTTGATTTGTTGATAAGACATATTCTAAGTATGTTCTTAGAAGAAGAATAATAGTAGTAAAATAAAAATTATGACATGTAAAAGTAAATTGATGTCAATGATATTTTAATATGTCATGTCAACATATATACTCGAAAGTAGTTATATTATGACAAGAATAAACATAGTGAAAAATGATATGCCTCTAGAAGTAAATGAAAATGATTCCATATAATGGAAGGTTAGGAAGGATGAGCGAGAACAAAGAGAGAAGGTGTTGATCTAAGGTTGGCAAAGACGGTTTAGAATAATATATCATTTTCACTAATGATGACACGAGTGATTGGGTTGCACGTGATCCTAGTGATTGGGTTGCATGTGATTGGTTGTTAATGCTGACGAACAAAGGTGGATATGTGAGACGAGGTGATAGTTCTTTCATAGTGAAAGAAAAAATGAAAGACACAACAATGTGGTGAAAAAAATGAAAGGATAACTTGTAATGCTTGTTGAGCAAGTATGAAGTGTTATTGTGGAGATAATTTCTTTGGTATGAGATTTTGAAAATGAGGACCAATATTTGGTGGTGAAGGTGATCAAGTTGGTGAAATGTTCTTGATGTTAAGATTATGTAGGGATACATTTTGAGTATGATGTTTGTGAGGATTAAAGGTTGTTGAACTAACTATTACTATTAAGAGTAAAGTATAAGTTTTGTTAGTTTGATGTATGGTTGAATTGTTTCTTGTGATGTTTGGGTATGTAAAAGTAGTCACACTATAAAGTGAAGCCTAGTGATAGGTTTGTGGTATGATCCAACATACGGGTCAAAGTTTCATTTCACACTCAAGAATGAAAGTAAAGGTTTGCAAGGTTTTTTGTGTTAAGTATTGATGGTTCTTAAACTATTCTATATACCATAAAGAGTATATAGTAGTTGTAAGGTTTGAGTGTGGGTAGACGACTTCTTTAATGTTGACTTGAGGAGGTATTGATCCTTATCAGTGTTGAAAAACAAGGTCTACAAGGCCGATTAATCACCGATTACGCGCTACAAGGCTACCAACCTTGCCGATAAATGTAACAGGGTCAAACATATAGGTCAACCGTGGTTAACGGCGATCAACGATGGTCAACCATAGTCAAACTTGCCAAAACCTTCTAATCTTGCTGGAAGTATTTAAAACTCACCGTAAACTTGTTTTGATCACTTATAGTAACTGTTTAAATCTATTACAAGTTTTTTTAAGAAAAAAGTTTTGCCAATAATATCAAAAACTCGCCGAAAATACATAAACTTGCAGAGAATACCCAAATTTTGCCAAAAATGTCAATTCGAAATCTCCGCCTTGACCGATTACAACTACAAGGTGTACTACCGCCACCCGGCCTAACGATTCACAATTTTTGCAACCTTGATCCTAATAGTGAAAGTTAGGGTAAAGTGATAAGAACCAATTATGTTAATGTGAACGTTGTTACTTATGGTTAGAATAAAAGATTGGGTGTTATCTTTGTGAGTTGTTTTCTAGTGGATAAGAATCACATTTGTGAATTCTTGAGAATATGTGAGCGTGGTGTACTAGTGTGTTAGGGTAGGAGACAAGAAGCAAATCGGTTTGTGTGAACGGGGTGTACTTGTGTTGTGGAAAAAGAAATAAGTGTTCTTATGGAAAAAGAAATGAGTGATCTTGTTTGAGGAGGTATTAGTCCTAATAGTAAAGTTAGGGTAAGAGCCAGGTTACGATCTTGGTCACCAATAGTGTGAACGAGGTTTATATGGGATGGAAAATGAAATGAGTCCGTAAGGTAAAGGTATGTTTGAATCGGTTTATAGGGAATAAGAATCACATTTGTGAGTTCCATAAGAATATTTATGAAAAGACCCTTATGTTAACAGTGTGTTTTCCCTCCCACATTAATTAAAGAGCACACCAGACAAAAATAACCTGTCGAATAATATAAATACAATAAGGAAGAAAACAAAAGATGACGTGAACCGATGAGCTTGGTTTAGCATCCGACTATCTCACGTAAGTTACGTAGTCTCTTTCTCCAAGCATTGCTAAATGTTCAAGAACAATCACATGATGAGGTATTAGTTATCTTGAAGGAGGTAGCAGAAATGGATGGAGAGAAGATATAAGCATCTATAATAGTGTTAGAGGTTTGATTAGGTTTTTTGTGTAATTATTATGTATGAAAAATGAGTGATATAACTGTTTATAGTTAAGGAGCGGATCCTAAAGATATGAGACGGTTGATATAGTAACAAAGGAGTGTGAACGAGTTACTATGATGAGTTTTAAGTATTTGACCATTTACGACGAGGGACGGAAAACGTGTTTTCGTGAAGGAAAAGAATCAACGTAAAAAATAAGATATGATCAAAGTGATCTAAACTAAAATCCTTAGGGATTAAGACGATTATGCATGTGTACTCGATAAATTTTAGTGACACGAGACAATACCTTAAACTCAAAAGACACTAAGTCACTTAAGTGTATTAATCATAACAATCAAATATATTGATGTACAAGACTGTGTGACGTCTATATGTTTATCTAGATAGACGGACCTAATGATATAGTGTGGGTGCACAAGAAAGACACACAGATCATATAAAAGCTCACATAAAACAATGATTACGTCACATACATATATATCATACAAAATATGTTAGCATTTAGCATTTAATTACATGTATCATAGTTATAAACTTGTAGATATTAAACAGGGATTCCTAACCAAAAACAAAACCGTCTAAATAATTATGCATTCAACAATTAAGCAAGTAATCATTGATTATCAAACTAGCATGAAGATAGTATAATCATATTTCACGAGGACAAGTTAACATTTTGAAATCATAAAAATATGTATGCGATGTGCAAGTTGTCTAGATCGACTAAAGAGAATCTTAGTTATTACTTGACTAATAAGCAATCCTAATGAAATACAAAGTTCATTAATGTAAACTAACATTAGGCATATTTAGAAAGAGCCATTTAATCAAGTTAGAGAATGAATATGAGACTATCACTAATGGTGCTCAATTGAGGCTAAACACGACCATTTTTATGGGTTATACCACGAACCCAACTTCCTTCCCGGAAGCAATTCAACCGTTAGGTTAAATTAAATTTCTAGTGCAATAGATTCTCTAGTAGTCATTTTCATTTTAAATAAAGTAGAATTCCCGCATTTGCCTAATGAAGTGTAGCAAAGATGAAATTTGCATTGACCACTAATACTTGGCCTAATATGACTCAACTAATATGTTTTAATTTTGGTTCTCAAAATCTTAATCAATGTATTTATAATTCTAGGGTTTAATGAGAGAGCAAGCAAGATTTTGTGAGTTAAAACATGATTGAGTCTTCTAGATCTTAGGAGTATACTTAAGTGTAATAATGTGGAATGCTACATTAAAACATTCTAAGAATGCACCGTTGCATGTCCTTTTTGAAAATAATATAATTAAGGTTATTTACCTCAATAGATATTGTGAATATTCCATTGTAGAAATTATGATGTTCTAAAGGTTAGTTACATGTTTGTTAGACCTTAGACAAGTGCAAAATGACAAAAGGAATATATTCAAATTTGATGACCACGGACGGATCTACCTAAATCAAAGACGGGTCTCCCTTATGGAGGATCCGTAGGTCGCACTATTGTCTAAAAATAGACAAAACACGATTTCTCGTTATTTGGGTGATTGTGTTAACTTTTTAGTAATGGTAGAAGCTTATATATGTTATAAGGGTTCTTGGTTTGAACTTTCAGATTCGACCTCTAAGTTTTGAGCGTAACATGGATGTTGTCATGAATTTCCCGATGGAATTTCAACGATGTCAAT